>JAOEHI010000018.1:7258692-7291192 GCA_025447815.1 Percopsis transmontana | reverse complement strand
CCTCCAGGCAACTGGTTTCAAAACAAAGAATGGCTGCCAGAATGAATGGAATGAGCTAACTTCTCTCTAGAAAAACAAAGTCAATACTATTTCTTTCTAAAATTTCTTACTGTATTTGATCTTCTTTTGAAAATTGAAACCCTATTAAATTAAATTAAAAAAGAGTATGTTCCAACCAATTGCAAGAGATCATGTGACACCAGTCAACTAATAGCGAGAGGGTTAACATATTCGGCTCCAATACTAACCCATGGAGGCACTTGTACAGCCAAACTCCTGGTTCTAAAATATCTAAATATATCACCCACGTTTACATACATGTTATGGTTGAAAATGCATAGTGACCTTGCTATCTCCTTATTTCTTTAACAATCAGGCCAGGCTATACGCTTTAGCTCAGAGGCCGTGCGGTACACCGGCCTGGAAGCCCGCCCATCCAAGTGCACGCTCTGACCTGTGTATTTCACCAACACATGTCAGGGACGCTGGCCAGCAGGCTAGTCGGTAGGTCGGCCGGTCGGTTGGTCTCGTCCTGATTGCATGCGATCTGTTTTCATGCACACACATGAGAATGTGGGAAATGGAAGCCGACGGGGGAGATAATCTGGTCACCTGATCTGGGCAAGGTGCCGGCGATGACGGGCCCCGCTGTGCCACCGTGTGTCACACGATGAGGGGGCCAAGCGGCAGGTGACTGGATCAGCCCATCTTAATGCACAGGTGACCAAGCCGCCAGGAGGGCATGGGGTGGGGGGTTAGGGAAGCAGAGCGATGGCTTTCATTTGATACTCTGTTCGGCACAATTCATGATACTCCAGGTTCTGATGTAAGACACGGAGGAGAGGGGGAGAGTGAAAGATAGAGGGAGGGAGGGAGGGAGGGAGAGAGTGTGTTACAGTGGGCGAGCGAGGAGGCTCTCTGCTGGTCCTCCAGCGACACTGTCTGAAGGCAGCAGGTATAGGAAGACTCCGTCCACGTTTGAGATTGCGTATGAGCGTGCCACCACATTTTAGTGTGTGCGCGGACACACACAAGTATTTGTGTATCTGAGTGAGTGTGTATGTGTGTGTCTGCATTTGTGTGTGTGTGCGTGCCAGTGAGCATGTGTGTTTGTACTACAGCATAATCAATTACCCAGCCCCTCGCAAAAGAGGAAAAGGGATTTTCTCCTCCTACCTTTCAGAAGAAGAAGACACAAATAGCTTGTGCAGACAGCTTAAACAAAGAACAAAGCTCCCCCTGCTTTTGTTTAAAGGACACTTCTGGAGTGTGGTATCAATAGCCAGAGTCATTTATCCAAACAATACAGATGACAGTCACCACAGAGAGAGGGGTTGGGTATGATATTATAATCTTCTGCTTTCATACCACACTGAAGATAACTGCCAAAATAGATAGCAGGCCAGGCGGCCTGCTAACATCCTCATGAATGCAGAAGTGATGCCGATGATTTAATCACCGCTCTAACAGGTGTTTTTAGGCTGCCCCCTTTCATTAAAAGCCTGCCGACGCGACTACAGGAATCAGAGATTATTCCAGGAATTAGGATATGAATAGCGAGTTAGCTCAATTAAGGAAATTAGATTGTATACATTAGATGGGGCCTTGTTCAACCAGCGGCGAGCATTTTGCCGGCAAGGGCCGGGATGTAATAAAATCTGAGGATCGCCCCCACCCCTAATTGAAATGCACTTAAAAAGGATCATGCTGACAAATGCGATTGTATTGAGGCGGTAATGTGCACACCTCCCTTCCCGCTCCTCGTTAAATCCAATGAAATTGAAATAGCCAGCGCTGCTGACAGCTCCCTGATACAATCAGCCCGTCGCCCGCTAACACACACTGCACTTGTAGAAAGGGTGGAAGGAGAAAACGATGGGAAAAAAACAGGTAATCAATTTAGGCAGAGCTTGTGGCACTCACACACATACATGTACACACACACACACACACACACACACATGCATACACATACTGACACACCTCCTGCTAAGGCCTCTTAAAGATAAAAACAAATGAAAGGTAGATGAAGATTCATCATAGCCTTATCCTGCCAGGGGAGACTTCTGTTTTCTCCAGGTTGTAATAGCAGGAGGAGACACTACTGTTTCCTTCTTTAGCCCCCAACCCCCCTCCACACATCTCATACCAAATATTATATCAAGGCTTCATTAGCCAGACAAGATCAGGCTCAATAGGAAGCTATCCGCCACGATTTTACACACACACACACACACACACACACACACACACACACACACACAAACTCACACTATGTTACTGTCCACTGATAAAGAGCACTAAGCACTCTGTTAGCCTTGGTGAATAGCCACTAATGAAGATTTAGTAGGCGGCTGTGTTTGTCAGGGCTCCCTCTCTGGCCTAAATGCTGCCAAAAGCCGCGTGCAGACGTCTTCTAAATATTACATAGAATTACAACACAGGAGTGGTAATCAAATTAGCCTTTTTTTGTCATTATTACAGTAAAACAATACAAATTTTAGGTCAAAATCTTACAAAAAGATTAAAGTATAAAACTATGGTTTTTTTAGTTTGAAATTTTTTTTCACTGTACATTTGTAGATTTTAGAGTAATGCGTTAGAGTCTAAAATAATCTAAAATAATGAAAAAATAATACAATAGAAATTTTTTTTAATAAAATAATATAAAAAAAAACTACTTCACAGGTTGACATAAAATGCTATATCTACTGTAATGCTAACAGTTGTTAGTGTTTTTTAGGTCATTGTACTATGAGCAGGGGTGGAATACCGAACAGGCCTAGTCAAAGGGCTTAGTCATTCATTTCAGTCCCAAAAGTCAAACTGAAAAACTGAATAAATAGCATAAACATCACTTTGAAGATGTCACAAGAAAAAAAAAAACATCCTGATACCTTTTAAGTGAGTGTTTATCCCTTCAGTTTATCTATAGGATTTAGAGGGGCTGAGTACTCCATGCAAAATGGGCCTGTATGGGCCGCTCCACATCAGATGTAGCTCCATTGCATTTATGTGTCCTTGCCGGGTGGGGGAAGGGGGCCCTTTACGCGTACAGTACGTGCCCAGGGGCCCATTGTCTCATAATCCGCCTATGACTGAGTAACAAAGTGTTCCTGTTACGAGACAACTAGTTTTGATGATTTGTTAGAATGAGTTGATTGTGAGACATGTATGAATTGTTTTGTTGAATTAGGTGCATTTTGGGAATGAAATTAACTAGCTGTGCCAAGCTGTACGTTGGTAAAGAACACTGTGTAAAGAGTTTTGAAGTATTGAGTCACTATTGAAAAAATTCTTGTTAGCAATCATGAAAAAAGCTGTAAACATAATATATCAGCCTGTTTCAGCTTGCAAGGAGAGAATACTAAATATGAAAACAACCCTCTCCCTTAACACTTTAATTTGATTTAGTAGTAGCTGATGAGAACATTGTACTTGAATTGCAAACACTAAATATCTACACACTTTTTGAATTCACCGTGTTCCACAAACAAGTCTTCCTCTGGCTTTACATGCAGGCATACGGAAATAGAAAATGCACAGTTGGCCTGGTTGTGTAGAGACAAAAAGTAATGTGTTTGCTATTTTTCTTACCATTAGTGTCTTACTGTAGCAGCTCAGAAGAGGGAACTCTCCAAGGTAATTCTCCAGAGAGGCCACTAGGGGAGCTTACAACCCGCTTTTCAGTAAACTTCAGCACACAGCAAATGCAAACACACTGAACCACTAAACACAAACACACAAAAACATAGATATAAATATAAAACTCTGGCTCGCAGATGGAAGGAACAAAAACAAAGAATAAGGACATAGGGAGATTATGTGTTGATTAAAAAAGAAGAAAATCATAATAAATTATTGCAATATGGCACAATTTTTACTATATAGTGACATATATTTTTAAAGAGTTAATTCTATTTCTGTGGCCTTCATCCCATATTAACAAGTTATCTCGTTCGCTTTTTCATTGTTGACACAGTTTTGACACAGTGAATAAACTGGCACACAATTGTAGCAACGGTGAGTACAGCGATGGGAGTTCAGCGCACACCAAAGCACCAAACACACCTCCATTATGCATTATACATCTAAGATATTTAAGCTCTTTGTCAGAGTTAAGTCTGGGAGTCGTGCCGTGTCATTCTGTGTGTGATGATAGGGAGCTTTAGTCGTGTCTGTATTAGCAGGATGGCTTCCAAAGCCTCTGGGATGGAGTGTTAGAACCACCAGCATCCCCAGTCAGTCCTGGTGTTTAAACCCAGCTGTGCCTGGCCCTAAGCCCCAGATCAGAACCCCAAATAGGCCCTGCATTAAAGGGGATCATCCTTACCACAGAGACGGCGTATTCACCAAATAAGATCAAATGTATTGCTGTGGGTTTATTGTGAGATAAAACAAACAACACGGTGTTTCTGCCGTCCGGCACTGGTAGAGAGTTGAAGAGCCCTGCACTCATTTCTGTTTCGAGTTTAGGGGGAACCAAGTTGAAGGAGATTATTTTGTTTGAGTCGTACAAAGAAAGAGGGTCCTGAGACCGGTGAATATCAGCCCATGGAATTTCAGGAGACATGTCTACGTAGTGGGGGGAGTGTGTGTCGTGTTTTCTCTGTTTGGAACAGAGAAACATGGTTCTTATTCTAACATAAATACCATCTGTCTGGCACAGCATGGCGACGGGGTGTGAGCACGCCAACATGGAAGTCCTTCAGGAGACACTCAGGTCTGTGGGTATACTTTTGCAGTCTGATTGAAGTTAAACACAACCTTTAATGTATCATTTCAAGTGAACACAGCGCCCAAATGAAAACACACACACCTACAAGCCCCGCTTAATTGAAGGCCGCAGGTTTCTACGTAGATGTTTGTTTGTTTGTTTTTTTTCGAGAGGAGGCACAAAAAAAAATCAATATTCTCAACTTGTTTTGCTGCAAATTAAAACTGCCATTCTCAGGCTGAAACCACCAGGGACTTGCTCTGAGAGACAGAAGACGGATACAAACTGCAGTAGGAAAAGTGGTAAAGTTTTATATTTCAAGAAAAAGATTGAAACATAATCCTGCATTTTTTCCACAACAACAACAGAGGTGTGTGTATGTGTGCGGGGGTAAGGGGGGGGGGGAGTACACCATACCATAAGGGATACAGCATAAGGGATGTACGATTCTTTTTATGTTGTGTGAAAGAATAGGGAAGAATATTTAAGAAGACAAAAAAAAGAAAAGAAAAAAGGAAATCATTGCAGATGTTGCTCATACATCCCACTTTGAGTTATTGTATCACAATAAAGTGTTACAATAACTTGGTGTTGACACACTTTGTTGCAATTTTCTGTCTCATCCGTATTCTCTATAACATGCAATTGCCTGCAGTTAAACTCCATAACGTGCAATTTACACACAAGGCTGAACTGGCATTGCTGTTTGCTCTGTTAAACTGGGACTGTGCACAGCCATAACAGACAGACACACTCTTTAGACAGCATGAGGTTGAATGTGCCTAAAAACCTCAATTAGGTTCATTAATATTTTATGTTGTGTCGCTGATAAGACCTGACCCCCCTCTAGCGCACCTGTGACAGCATGGTGTCTTTAATTGTTGGCCCAAAGCACTGGAAACAGACAGGACCTTGTTTGCTTAATAATGGATGGCTCTGTCCCCACAATATTACGTTTGGCTGTCGTGCAAGCAGGACGTGTGTATGCGATAAAGGTACGGTCTGGGGGATTATAGAGACTATGGAAACCAGAACTGTACTTAAACGCCATTAACAGCAATAGATCAAATGTTTTAGAAAATATTTCTTCGGAGGCATAGTATAGAAACAACAGCACGTCACAAGCCTCTCAACCACAGCTCCTCATTCACTAGATCTGTTCCTGATCTCCATTCAGAGATTAAACATGAAGTAGCTATAGACAGGCAGACGAGAATGTGGGCAGCATCCATACCAGGCCAGCCTCTGTGTAACTCCCCCATACACACCACATACAGAAAACATGATAGCCAGCCCTCTGCTTCTCCAGCCCCTGCCATGGCATGATCCGTTCTTACAGGACCCCTAGCCGTCCAGGGAAGTGCCGCTACCAGGGGACTGACGTTGATCAACTTCCTGCATTGGCAAATTGATTTTAATAGCCAACAATTTTTTCTCACAGCGCTGTCTTTCAGCCGCAATGGGCTCTGTCACGCCCTGCCATATTTTCTCCACGCAGGACGTTGGGCTTTTTCCAGGCATACTGGAATGAGAACTGACGAATCCCTTTCAAGGTCCCAAGGAGATAATCTCCTGTCATTTCTGATTTGCATAACATTATTTAAAATTTAATGTAATGGCATTTAGGCTATAGACGGCCCTCCCCTCTCCACGAACCACACATCTGTTTGTAGAGACACACATATACACACTAAGGGTTTAGATATGGGGGGGATCACAGGAAGCCCCACCCTCTGCTCTCTAGACACCAACCACTTCATTCTCTGTCCTAAAACAGAATAGGATAGTGATGCATTGAGATAATCAACATATCTCTAGTTTCGTGTGTCGTTCAAAGCAGATGAAAGAAGCATCAGATCCACACACACATACACATACAGCATCTAACAAAGCAGTGTGTTGCAGGGTGCAGGGCAAAAGCAGAGCTCCAAGGACTCCCAGTCGGATACCACTCCATTTGTCGGCTGCTTTCCTGTCCTACTTACGTATCTGCGTTGGGACTCAATTAGGCGGGAACCAAAGCAACTGATAAATTAATTTATTAATGAATACAATGGGAAGGTGCTAGTTTAGTCGAGGGCTGGTAAGGCCAGAGCAGTCAAACTACCATGCATTTATGAAGATGGAATCAGAAGCTAAGACAAATAAGCACAAAAATTGTTCCATTTTTATATAGTGTGTTAAAGTAGGTCCTGTTGTTGGGTAAAAACTTATCATTCCAATATTGACAATGCTTAGATAGTTTATTCAAGGAATATGAATATGTTTCATGCGTTTTTAGAAAAATAGTTAGAAAACTAGTGGAAAAAAAACACTTCTCAATTTGTGTCTGGAATTAAGAAAAAATTATTTTGAGAGGACATGCCCCTCACACATCTGCTAAGTGTCTGGCACTCTACTCCTCCCCCTAAAGCACTCACAAGCTCAGTTCTGCTCTACCCCTCCCCATACAGCCAAATGCACATTTGTGTTTTAAAACCTAACCATTGAGCCGGGAAGGAAATGTAGGGTATTGGGGGTGCTATCATGCAATCAAGGTGTGTACCTTTAAATGCACACATATTTATCTAAAAAGTTACAAATCTCAGTGAAGTTGACTTAGAGTAGTCCTACAATATTGTGGTCTTACTGTCTCAGTTACTGAAAACACATCCTGCTTGCTTGAGCACATAATAACAGACATTAATGGAAAGATGCACGCACACGGACACGCACACACACACACCATCTCTATTCTCTGCGGTAGAGCATCTTCCACACATTAAAAATAAATTCATTCAAAGTCAATTTGGGGAGTGTTTGGCGGTGCGGGGCAGGAATACCATTTAAGCTCTGGGAATTGTAGATTCCTCTCCCACACTCCCTGAGGCATTCTCTTTGTCTATCTAGTTTGTGTGATTAAAAATACAATGATGAATGCATATTTCTTCTGTATGAGCAGCATGGCAAAGCTGGCAGTGGATGAGACGGGGAGCAGGGTGTTGTCGGAACATCAGCTAGGTCAGAAACATTCCCAGTCTGATTTCCTCAGCCCGGAGGAGAGCAGGTCATCTGGACAACAGGAATGGCACTGGGTCTGGCACTGTGCCTGGCACTAGGTATAGATGTGGAAATGGTTTTAGGAATAGAGAGGGATGGTAATCAAAGGGTAATAGGAATTGAGAAGGAAAATAAATAGTTATTCGAATGGCGATGGGAATCCAAATAGAAATATGGATAGGAATGGTGATGGGATTTACAATAAGAACATGGATGGGAATCCAAAGAAGAACAGAAATGGGGTGGGAATCCAAAAAAAAGTAGAGATAGGAATGATCATAGGAATCAAAATGGCAATCAGGATAGTGCAGATTAACAAATCCAGACTGTTCTGTTCCAGTACTGTACAACAATAACTCTAACACTAAACACACACCAAACAGCAGAACCCCTCCCTCCGGCATCTGGGGAGGGCCTGAGTTTAAAGGGAGAGTTTGAGGCCCTCATCCCCAGTATGTCTCCCTCCTGGCTGGGATTCAGAGAACTGTCCATCGGCCGACCCCCTCCTCTCCAGGTCTCGCCGTTTTCAGAAGTGCTCCCTTCTGACTAGAGCCCCCCTTCCTCACACGTTGACTTCAGAGAGCATGCCTCTTGCTGCCTCCAAGCTTTGATACCAAAATACTCCAGGAAGTACTGTCTTAAGAGTCCCCCGGCGGACCTGGATTCAGGGGACATGTGTATCAGAGAGAGAGAGGACTTCCCGAAGGAGGAAAATTGGACAAGAAAGTAGAGAAATAAATGTCCACACGCAAAGGCCAAACATAACTACCACTTTGTGGTAGCCTAAAGCACATGAGCAATCCGGTTGATTTGGGAAAGCTGGACACTAATAAACCTTCAGCAAGAATAATTTGTATGTTTTAGTGTTATAGGTGTAACGATGTGTCGTGGCGAGAGTAAGTGCGAGCCAGAGGAAAAATGCAGGCAGACGTGGAAGCGGTGAACGCATGAAGCGTATTTTAATAATCCACATACTGAACACAATATACAGGTAAGTAAAACAATGCCTAAATAAGGCCCATAATAGTTAATGAGGCGCACCTGTGTGGGGCTAATCCCCCACAGGTGTGCAGCCAGGACGGGAGGCATGTGATAGTACCCCCCCCCCCCCCTTCCTCTCTAAGGTGCGCCCCCTGGCGCCGCCTTTTGTGCAGGAATGGGGCCCTCCAGCAGACGGCGAGGACCCTCAGGAGGTCTGACCAGGGACGAGCGACCTCGATGGCTGGGATCCTCGGGAGGCCGGACCGGGAATGGGCTGCAGCGGCAGCTGGGACCCGCTGGTGGCCGGACTGGGGACAGGCGGCAGCTATGGTGGTGGCTGGGTCCCTCCGGTGGCCGGACTGAGGACGTGGGCAGCGTGGATCCTCCAACGGGACCAGGCTCGGGATCCGGAAGCTAGGACTCGTGCAGCGGAGAGGCTGCGGTGTGAATACGCGGGTGGCCGGGCCAGGGAACGGCTGCAACGGAGCGGATCCTCCAGCGGCCGGACCGAATGCCCTCTGGCGACCGCAGACGCACGCACAGACCCTCAAGAGGCTGGTGGCAGCGATGCGGGACACACCTCCACTGGGCTGCCTGGGAACCTTCCCTGGTGCGGGGCAGCGGGACTGGTGGAGTGTGGGCACGTGTCGGCACCACCACACTGGCCGGCTGAACGACCTCCTCGGGGCCGACCGGCGTTGCCTTCTTGGTGCGGGGCTGCGGGACCGGCCGGGGGGCACCCGGGGCAAAGCAGTGACGTCCGTGGGAGCGTGGGAATCCCGAGGATCACTGGCGGGCGTCGAGGGGCGAGGCTAGCGCGGCACGTAGCACTCAGCACCAGCAGGTGGAGCTGGCGCCGGCCGAGCCGGCATACTGGAGGGGGCCGGCATCACGCTGCCAAACGCGGACCGGAGCCGCTCCAGCCACCAGCGGTGGGGACGCGGGGAACCCCAGTGAGTGCCGTGGATGGCGTATTACGGAAGAGCGCTACTCTTCCGTAATACTGGTTGGTCATTCTGTAATGGTGTGTCTTGAAGTGGCAAGAGTAAGCGTGAGCCAGAGGAAAAACGCAGGCAGACGTGGAAGCGGTGAACGCATGAAGCGTATTTTAATAATCCACATACTGAACACAATATACAGGTAAGTAAAACAATGCCTAAATAAGGCCCATAATAGTTAATGAGGCGCACCTGTGTGGGGCTAATCCCCCACAGGTGTGCAGCCAGGACGGGAGGCATGTGATAGTACCCCCCCCCCCCCCTTCCTCTCTAAGGTGCGCCCCCTGGCGCCGCCTTTTGTGCAGGAATGGGGCCCTCCAGCAGACGGCGAGGACCCTCAGGAGGTCTGACCAGGGACGAGCGACCTCGATGGCTGGGATCCTCGGGAGGCCGGACCGGGAATGGGCTGCAGCGGCAGCTGGGACCCGCTGGTGGCCGGACTGGGGACAGGCGGCAGCTATGGTGGTGGCTGGGTCCCTCCGGTGGCCGGACTGAGGACGTGGGCAGCGTGGATCCTCCAACGGGACCAGGCTCGGGATCCGGAAGCTAGGACTCGTGCAGCGGAGAGGCTGCGGTGTGAATACGCGGGTGGCCGGGCCAGGGAACGGCTGCAACGGAGCGGATCCTCCAGCGGCCGGACCGAATGCCCTCTGGCGACCGCAGACGCACGCACAGACCCTCAAGAGGCTGGTGGCAGCGATGCGGGACACACCTCCACTGGGCTGCCTGGGAACCTTCCCTGGTGCGGGGCAGCGGGACTGGTGGAGTGTGGGCACGTGTCGGCACCACCACACTGGCCGGCTGAACGACCTCCTCGGGGCCGACCGGCGTTGCCTTCTTGGTGCGGGGCTGCGGGACCGGCCGGGGGGCACCCGGGGCAAAGCAGTGACGTCCGTGGGAGCGTGGGAATCCCGAGGATCACTGGCGGGCGTCGAGGGGCGAGGCTAGCGCGGCACGTAGCACTCAGCACCAGCAGGTGGAGCTGGCGCCGGCCGAGCCGGCATACTGGAGGGGGCCGGCATCACGCTGCCAAACGCGGACCGGAGCCGCTCCAGCCACCAGCGGTGGGGACGCGGGGAACCCCAGTGAGTGCCGTGGATGGCGTATTACGGAAGAGCGCTACTCTTCCGTAATACTGGTTGGTCATTCTGTAATGGTGTGTCTTGAAGTGGCAAGAGTAAGCGTGAGCCAGAGGAAAAACGCAGGCAGACGTGGAAGCGGTGAACGCATGAAGCGTATTTTAATAATCCACATACTGAACACAATATACAGGTGAGCAAAACAACACCTAGTGCTGTTGGCGAACTTAAATAAGGCCCATAGTTGTTAATGAGGCGCACCTGTGTGGGGACTAATCCCCCACAGATGTGCAGCCAGGACGGGAGGTACAGGGCGTGCACGGGCCTGTGCATGCCAATCGTGACAATAGGAGAACTTCGAATTTTTCAACCTGGGTCCTATTTTTCCATCTTAGACCGTCTAAAATATTATTAGGAACAAGTACCGATCAAAATTTCTCCTGTATTGAGTTAAAACGCAAAAAGCTGTGACGCAAAATCGCTGTACAATGGAATCCTATGGGACACTGGAAACATCGGAATCATAGGACAATATTTTTGCCACTGACAGACTCATAATATTATTATTAGTGTCTGGCAAAATAGAATGGGTCCCTACAGAAATATACATGTGCATATTTACCTCAATTACTGTAAAGAATCTGTAGAACATTTATATTTCTCCAGTCAGTCCAAGGATGTTTACACTTCTGTTTTTCTGATTTTCAGTCCATTGTAATTGATTGTCGATGTGATGTAGTGGGTGAAGAGTAGTCTAGCTTAACATTACAGACGTGAAGTACATCAATCATAGCTTACATTCCTTTGAAAAAAAACACCCACTACATCGCGTGAGCTCTATAGTAAACATTAGCAATAAAAACCTCCATCGACAATTGATTACAATAAATGCGTTGATATCAGAGGAGTGGTGTAGGGTTTAAAGAGTGGATGGTATATATAAACACTGGAGAGGAGAGGAGAGGAGAGGAGAGGACTGCTTTTAATGATCTACAAGACAGACAGACAGACAGACAGACAGACAGATGGTAAGAAATCTGTAGACACTGTACATCAGCCAATCAGATAATCTATCAAGCATCCAGTGAGGATTGTAAACTGCTTTGGCTGTCAACTCTACATTTCTCCCCTTTCATGCGCAGGTTTCTGCTCCTTAATCTGTTCCAAAGCATTTAACAAAGACTAAGAATTAGATTTAATAAATAATACCGATTTAACTGGCTTAGTCAAATAATTATATTCACAAGAAACATTTCATATTATAAAAAGCAGCACAATGTGCTGCTTTCCGTTGAAACAAGGGTGCTAGTTATCTTTCCGACTGTAATAAATTGTGTATCTTGCAAACATAATTTGTAAAAAGGAAAGCAGAGTGACCTCAGTCATATTGACGGAAATTTATGTAATTTAATGAATCATTAAAACTTAAATGTAAGTGTCATTGGTTTAATGTGCTTCAGATGACGTGATAACTCAAATGGGTTTATTATTACAACATATACACTTTTATGAATCAAATAGATCCAAAATAAATATCCTAATAAAAATTCCTAGATAGCATGTTACAATACATTAGGCCTACATTATTCATTCAACACACAGGTTCCTATAGGGCGATAAAAACTAGAATGTAAGAAACATTGTTGGTAAACTGATGGATAGTAAACTCAATTTGTTGTGGTGTGTGGAGTGCCGTAATAGCCGTTTGTTAACGATTCCCTAGAAGTCAATCTCTTAATGAGAAGTGAATGTTGTGGCTAGGTCTAGTGTTAGCTAGCTCACTCTCCCAGCACACTGGCCTGCGTGCACTCGCTACAGCGGCCGTCACATGAAAGCAGCTGCACCTGTCAAACAAAGTGTGATAAATTAATGATCAAATGGCTGGCTGGGAAGTACAGTGGCACTACCAAGTCCTGTAAGAGAGAGAGAGAGAGAAAGGTAGAAAGTGAGAAGTGAAAGACTACAAGAAAAGGGGAGAATGAGAGAGAGGGGTAAGGGCTTGTAGACAGAGATGAAAAAGATAAGAGTGACATCAGAACATCCTCTGTTTTTGTGTGTGTTCAAAGAAACAGAATACCTGCATCTCCACACACACACACACACACACACACACACACACGTCTGCTCTGGGACAGAACAGTGGACAGTGACCCTGATGCTGTCTGCCTTCCTATGTCAGTCAGTCTTTCTTCCTATGTGTCTGTCTAGCTGTGTTCCCCAAAGATTGACGATAGTCACTGCTTAACCAACATAGCATGGTGGATCGTTAGAGAAACTACCAACCTACCGTTACCTAAAACCACATTATAAAATTCAAAGCATCAAAGCACAGTCACAATTCATTATTCATTTATTTGTGTGGCTTTACGCATGTATATGATCTTTTTCCTTGTGTGATTTAATATGCTATTATATATAATAGGCTATCATATGCATTGTGTGACACAGGACTGCTTCTGACTACTACAGATAAAATGTGACTGTAACAATGTCAGAAGACCCATTAGGGGTTTTTGTAATCAACACGCAACGGGTGTTTAGTGGACGGAAATGGAAGTTGCCCCAAATGGCCGCCGTGCGTTGCTCTCAGTCCCTGTGATGTGGCGCAGGCGTGGCATTTGATCTCCGCGCGGCTCATATCATATGCAGTTATCCAGCTAACTACCAGCCCTCCTCTGCTCCGCCACCGGGCTTTGATAAGAACTGAGGGAAATTGAAATCACAAACCTGAATTATAGATCCGGTGACAACATGGCCTCCGAAGGCTCTTTCTGCTTGTCGCTATACAGTACCACTAACGGTGTGGTACTCTCTCTCTCTCTCTCTCTCTCTCTCTCTCTCCTCAGTCTAATCCTCTGTCACTTTCTGTCTACGAAGCCCCCTCCCCCATTGTTAAGGATGATGTGCATACCAGCATATTCTACTTGAGAGAGGGAGGCGGGGGGGTGAGAAAAGTTTCAAATACTGATAACACACAGTTTGGTAAAACTGACAAGGGACTCAATTAAGGCTTCCCTGTCAAAGCAGGGCTGATATTTTATTAAGTGGCATCGCACCATCCGTCGGGCACATCAAGCGACACATCTGTAGATGAGGGGGCCACATCCAGCCGGGTACTGTAAGAAGGACATGTGTTGCCGCTTTCAGGAAACATCAGTCGAAGCTCGATTCATCACATTTGCTAAAAAATTAAGAGGCTGCGATATTAGGATGCTCATTTTCTGTTTCATGCGTGCCATCCCCTGAAATTGGAGGAAGAGGAAGTTTCTTTTTTCCCTCAAAATGTATTCCAAAATGTAGCACACACAGTTGTGATATTAGCTCTTGTAAGATTAGATTCAGAACAAGATACTGCCATATCTGAACTTGTATAAGAAGACGAAAAAACAACCAAAGGCCTGTGTTGTCGTATTACATCAAATACATTTTTTTATTTAAGAGCATAATAATATACACTCAGACTGAATCCAACAGGACTGCAGAAGAGGATTATGCTCTTACATTGAAAAAGGTGAATTCTATGTTTTATTAAACACAACAGTCAAAGTTTAAATATGGCCAAACAGTAAAAAAAAAGAAGTAAAATATGTGGTGTATTTCTTTCTGAACAAAAATAAAGTTAATCCTTGGGAGACAGACACGAGGTTGAGCTGGTACTGTTGGGGAGAAAACATCCGTCTTATGAAGTAGTGGGTACAGACCACCATGTTACACTGAAATTAAACTTTAATTCTGCTGTCCCAACTGTAATTGAGGATGCACTTGTAGTATGTAGAATTAGTATGTGTATGTGTGTCTGTGCATGTGTGTGTGTGTATTTTCTCATTGTGTTTTGATTTACATGCTGACGATTCTATTTACAGGGTGTTCCGATGCATCTCCAACATTTTGTGTGTGTGTGTGTGCTTGTGTGTGTGGCTCTTGGTTGTACAAGCGCTCAGGGCTGACCATACATAGTCTGTTTTATCTAGAACAAAAGCTCTGTTGGAAGACACAAAAGGCCAGCTTCAAACGCGAGGCAGGCGTGAGAGCCAAGGTCTAGCTACATGAAACCATCAGTGTAAACTTGTCCACATATAAGACACGTTGCTGCACCTACAACAATGCCTCTCGCCCCCAAACCACAGCCTGAGCACAGCTGTCCATGTATGCTAAGATTAAAGCGCTGGCTAGTTCAAGCATAGTTTGTGATTAGTGTAAAATACATTGTCCTGGAAACCGTGTCAATCCCGTGACCGCTTGAAAGTTACGGCTGGCCAGTACGATCTACAGTATGATGAAATCTACAGTCTGTGGTGTTTCTTGTAAAACTAATGAAAGCTACAGTTACATTAGCGACGTCTCACTCTGTGTACTGTAGCCGGTCTTAAATAACTACTTACTTCCTACTGACCGATCTTCTCTTGTATGTCTGATTACATGTTGTTCCTAGCAACAGCGGGTGAATGCACATCTGTTTATCGATTTGTTCAATACATTTTTTGTTACTAGTCAGACAGGTTATTGTGAAAAGACTACTACTATAAAGACCAATAACGATTGCTCAGTTCCTTTATTTGGTATATAATCCTAAATTAATATGAAGGCTGTACACCAATAGCTCTCAAAATGTAGGACAAAATTGTATTAATCTAAAGATTATTACTCCACAATGTTCTTCACATTCGGCTAATTATCCTGCTATATAACACTACACGTATGTACGTACACACACACCCACACAGCCCTCCAGGGTTAGAACCATTGCTCAGTGGGCTTTGGCAGAGCTTATCCACCTGTTACAGCCTTAATAGAGGTTCTATTTAGGTTGCCAGCCGTCACACAATGGCCAGATGCTGCTCGGATGAGTCAGTGCGTTGACACATACCGAGGATAAGATTCTAACAGGGTCTTTCGGTACAACAAATTAAACAAACCTTGTGGGTAAGTCCCCAGTCTGACCTTTGAATTGAGTTAGTTGTTTGTGGCTTGGCACATAAACACAAACACACACAAACAAACACAAATATTTACACACATAGACAAACAGATGACCACATAAATGCACACACAAACAAGCAAATTCACACACTACATACGCACACGCACAAACATAAACACATACACACACAGTGTTTAGTCTCTTCCAAATGTTTGTGTCTGTAACTGAAACGTAAACAGGCAATCAACTGGTTCCATGTCAGTTCCACTGACAGTTTGTGTTAACAGCCCAGCCAATTGCGGGCGGGGCTAGAAACACAGCTGAAATAAATAAAAGCAACAAATAGTGATGTAGCTTAACTGCACTAATTGAATACACATATATTTGTGGAAGGGAACTTAACAGGCCCTTAAATTATGCATTAATCAAACCCAGTTTAATGTGAACTGACAGGGAGCGCTGCAATCTGGCAGCCATCTGGAAGACAGGCCTGTCAGTCACAGAGAGGTGAGACCGAGGGGTGGACAAACCCCTGGGAAACCGGGGAGAGATTGAAAATTCAGAGATTTCCAGAAATTTAAAGAGATACCAAGAGAAAGCACAGAGGGTATGTTGGGGATCCACAGACATACAGTACATGAAGGATGTAGAAATGGATATCGACACAGTAAAAAGAAAAAGAGTGTGTACTATCAGTGCTTGACAGCCCTGGAAAGCACAGACAGGGTCATCAGTCAGGATAGTCTAGTGGTCTAGGTGTTGGTCTCCCAGCTAGAAGGTTGTGGGTTCGAACCCAGAGTTGGCCTACCTCGAAGCATCCTTGACCAAGACGCTTAACTCCTATCCTATCTGCTCCATGAATAGCACCATATAATTGTAAGTAGTTTTGGATAAAAGTGTCTCCTAAATGACCTACTTGTAATTCTCATCACACACAAACTGCTTTCTGTCTCTCCCCCCCTCACAAAAACAACATGAATAGGGAATCAAATAGAAGTTAGTAATGTCTTTCACATTCTACTAAGGCTGTATGTGGTCTTGTTAGGCCTGCTGATAGCTTATGATGTCCTTTATTGTTGATGATGTTGTTGTTTTATCACAGTTTTTGAGTACACTGCGGGCATAGGATGTGAAATGCAGTATTAACACTGAGATAAGCTGATGAGTTGCCTGCTTGAAGGACTTGAAATTGCGAGCCGAACAAAAATTAAGCGGACAAGAATGTGATATACTGTCGAGCAGTGATACTTCCGCCAGTTTTCATTGCACTTTGATCCCCCCTCTTTCCAGTGGTTGTAAAGATTTTGACTGCATCCGTCTGTACAGTACTTAAGACTATTTTTTTTTTTTAAAACAGTCTGATATCTCATTGTTCTCCACCTAAGTTATGTATGACGAGCGCCCGGGGCCAATTCACCATCAAAGCGGCAGATAGCAGGAACATGGCTCCTCTGAGCATCTTAGCCATGACAGACGTCACTTTTGAAGTGAGCGGGGGGATAAAAGTGGCGGGAAAACGCGACGGCGGCTCGGAAACCGCTCCACCACATCAGGCCAACGTCAGCGTCACTGGGTTGTAAATGTGGGCAGACAGCTGGGGCCCGGGGCTGTCCATCTCACTGCCCGATGAAGGCCAACCTCAACTTCTCCTCCTCAACTCACCTGCGAGTCAGTCAGGCAGTTAGTCGGTTGACCAGTCAGCTGTCATAATCAGTCTGGGATGGCGGTGTCCCACTCCCATCCACCGCCCGCTCTGCCAGTGGATTCGAGAATAGAGAGAATAGCTAATCTGAGGAAAACCAGCGGCCTGGAATCAAAGAACCACTGGCTTTTTTCTTCCCCGTATTTGTGTGTGTGTGTGTGTGTGTGTGTGTGTGTGTGTGTGTGTGTGCGTAGCATTCACCTGGGTACTATCCCTCGTGTGACAGCAAAGAGGCAGGAGGACTTGGTAAACAAGTCAGAGCAGTGCAACTTTCAAACAGTGAGGCAGCTCTAGTGCAGGGAGCCCAAAACAAACTCTTAACTCTGTCTTCCCCCCTCTCCACCTTCCTCCTCCCGCGCTCCACGTCTTTATTGTAGCTTGATATGTCACCACTGTCACCACTATATTTCCTACTAACTCAAGGACTTCAAGTGACTCTCTCTCTATTTTGCCGGGCCATAAATTATTCAGCGGCGTGTCTTATTGCTACCTGCGACTTGCATTGTTTCACTATCGTACCCACTAAAAGCAGGGCCTGGCGCTTTGAGACAGAGTTTGCAAAAGGTAACACAGGAACTTCAGCATTGACAACGGCTTTCTCTTGTCAAGTACATATATTTGTTCCAGCACAAGAAAATATGAAAAAGAAAAACAAGAGGGAAAAGTTGTATCTGAATACAACATGGAAAACAACAAGCCGCACTGCTGCTACTACAACAACTTTGACTGTATCTAAAAATAATGCCAGGATTCCACTCACAAGAGTATGTATTCTGTTTTCCCCTGTGTGTGTGTGTGTGTGTGTGTGTGTGTGTGTGTGTGTGTGTGTGTGTGTGTGTGTGTGTGCGCGCGCGCATACAGCCTAGGGAGAGCACTGTATGTAAATAGCCTTATGAGACTGCATAGAATTACTGTCCAGACACTGAAGAGGTGACCTGATCCCAATTAATCATACAGTCCCAGAGAGAGCTGTCACATTCCATCTCCATCACAACCTACGTCCTGCTCTCTCTGTCTCTGTTCATCCTCTGCCTCTCTTGCCCTCTCTCTCTCCCTGGATGCATGTGCATGAAAACACAAACAAAGACAGACATATAGACAAGCGCACGAGCACCCCCAACCCCCCATCCACACACACACACACACTACAAACATCTGCTAAATGACACACACCCAACCAGACACATACCCACACCCCACACCCATACCCAAACCTTCAAACCCAGGGGTCTGTGGCTGACAGGTCAGCTGCTGTGGCCCTGGTTCCCACCTGTCCCCTCGTTTCTCCCACAGAAGGCAGAGTGCCAGAGGAACAGAGAAGACAGTGGATGCAGCACAAGGCTCAAAACAAGTCTATGAGGGTGATAGTAGTATTCCTTATAGTATAAAGATATGGATTGTAGTACTGCTGATGAATGAGGCTATATTGTAAGTACATTTAGATATAAAATGAATTTTAGGATCAATTATACTAACAGACACCAATAAATACAATAAACATGCAATAAGAATAACTGCAGATGTGTTCCTTCCCAGCAATTCAACAGTAAAATGAAACACTTTGACACATTCTTTTTCTTTCATATTCAGATACAAATGCAGATCAAACTGGTGGGCGTGTCTGTGAAACAAGGTACAAGGGATTCAGGTGTCGTATCTTTGGCTAGATTCACCTTGATTTTACCATTTTCAGTATTCCCTTTGATAAAGGGAAACTGTCATGTTGTGAAATCACAGGAGAAGTCAGGGGACAGAACATCGTATTTTGTTAAGTCTTCATTGTTTCATACAGTGATATCAGACAATGAGGCTTTCTTTCTTTCTCTCTCTCTGTTTCCTTCCGTCCTTTCATTGCTTCATAAAAGTAGCAACTTAAATTTGAAAAAAATAAAAATAAATAACCAACTGCTTCCCTGTTGGTTAATTGGTAGCATTTAACTGAAAATGAGAAGCAGTAACATATTGTGGGAGCCTTGTAAACTTTGAAAAGTATATTTCAGTATTTTATTAAAAAGAGGCTCTATGATTATCTCAGGGTCTCTCCCTCCATCCCTCTCTCTCTGTCCTTCATCTCTCTCTTTCTCTCTGACTCTCTACATCTCTCCCAGTCCCTCATTAGTGGTTGTGCGTGTGACTGATGACTGTAATAATACTTGTGGTAAAACCTCCATGGCCTAGTGAGCTGGGAGACCAGGGGCCCCCCGACTGGCCCACAGGGGGACTGTTAGTGGAGGGGAGGCCCACATCTTGGGACCTGAACATAGGGGGCGAGGGGAGACGATATGATTGTTCTGCAATCCTCAAACCTCCCGTCCTCTGAAGACACTTCACTTTCCTCCTGCCCCTCAAACCACACAGTAGAAAATTTTAAAAAATGTTCAGGTGAGTGAGGACAGTTAGACGAGGAATCCACAGAGTAGAGATGTTCAACAACATAGTAACGTCTCTGATGGGTACCTCCGAGAGCAGCCGAACGGAGACATAAACGTTTATCGCAGTGAGGAACACTGCTCCTCCTCCTATTTTTTGTGAAGAAAGGTGTCATTGTTGTTTTCAGTGAGCTGAACTGTTCAGCTCACTGAAAACAACAAGCTAAAGCACATATAGACAGACTTAAAATAATAAAATGTACAACTTCAACACTTTCAGTACATGCTATAATGGCTGACTTTTGCAGTAATAGTTCCTAGATCACTGACTCTGAAACTATCTAGTTTCAAGATTAAATTAATTTTGCTCTAACAAAATTATATCCCTGTGACCACTGAAGGACAATGTAGTGTGATCTTCAAAGCATTATGACAACTGCTACACTCGTGCTTTTGTTTTGCAAAGCTCTTCATACTGTTCAGGACTGCAGAAACGGATACAACGGTCACAAATCACAAATCTTTTTATGGCAGCTCGACTGACAAACCTCTGAGGTTGTACCCTCCCAACCTGTGCTTAGTGAGGGCTGAAAATGTATTTTTCTATGTCTCTTTCACACTTGGTCCATTTTGCTGGTCCGAACTCGAGTGAGAAATCACTCGATGCAATAAATACACGTCAGCGTTTACTTCCTGGTTTTATATCAGATAGTGTTAACACCAATGTGAACTGCATTGGAGTTCTGGTGAACCATACAACAGACCCCCATTTTTGGGCTTGGGTATGGTCCTGGGTGCGCACCCGAGTTCGGAAAATAGCGTTCACATCTTCAAAACGAACTGAACTAACGGGCACCAAAAGCTCTTGTGTGAATGTGCCCTCCGAGTATTGACTTTAAGTGATCCTAATATACACCATGAACACTGGCTTTTATTTTCAGGTAAAGTATGAAGAAAAAGGCTTCCTGCTTGAGACAGAGCCTAAATCTCTTGAGTGCATCCAGACATAAGAGCCTGCAGGTTCATATCTCACTATGACTGTCTAAATGCTCACCGAGGCCAGCTGGTTGGACATACCGAGCGCACACCCAGACTGGGTAATTATGAGCTACAAAGCTCAGTGACCTTGTCAAGATCTTCCCCACCCTCCACTAGCCACCCTGCTGAGATGGAGAGGGGGGCAGTTAACAGCGTAGGGCTGCCCCCCGAAAAACACACACACCTTCCCGGCTGTTTACCTGGAGGTCAAAGGGCTGATAGCAGTGACAAGAGGAGACTTAATAAGAAAAGAGAAAGATTATGATAAATATGCAGTGAGGGTAGATAGGGAGGGCGAGTGGGAGAGAGAGAGAGATCTGACAATGGAGAGCTAGGGATCACAGAGTGACAAGGGGGTTAAATGCCACACATGCCATGTCTCAAGACCGCATAAGGACAAGATCTGTGCCACTCCCAAGGTCAAGGCCTACGCACAGTTACACACACCGGTGCTGTGATGAGAGTAGGGTGGGGTGGTCAAATACAATCCGTACCATCAGCCCTAGTGATTACTGTCTGGGGCGAAAGGCCTTGCTGAAATAAATGATCTCTCTTAAGGGGATTAGAGCAAGGCGGGAGAATCAACAACAGATGGAGTTCAGGAGATCAGAGGAAGGGATGAGCCAAGTTGATGCCTGCCATTTAAGAAGGAAGCTAATATTTATGGGATGAGTGGTAGATAATTAATTGATAAAAGCATTATTTTCAACTAGCATCTAGATAGGATGATAATCGTCTTACGCTAATTGGTTGGTGTTTAAATTGATCTGCTAAACTGCAAAAAAAATTATCAGAGAGATGGAAAAAAGGTGTTCCTGTTCTGAATTGATTTAGAGCTATAAAAACACTGATATATTTATCAGAACCTGCTAACTGTACCATGGTCAATTGACAGTGAGTTGCACTGGGTTTGCATCCCCAGGGGTATATGAATTCAGTACTTACTCGTAGAAAGGGATGCAAAATGGTCTGAAAGGTGGTCTTCTGATTTCACAGATTTCCGACTAAGTATGCTTAGTATATGCATATCTTGCTCAAGGCAAGATAAGATTTATCATTTGGATAAAAACATTTGTGGACTGCCCACATTCATTCTGGAAAAAATGTAATAATTTAATCAAGATGGCAGCATATGTGCGCTGTAAAGCAAGCGGCAAGCTGTGGTGAATCTCTGCCACTTCCACAAAGGAAATCACCAACCGTAGCGAATTGCCCTGCTGGAAGCTGGACAGCGGAGATGCCAAGTGGCACCGCTTGGCCAGCGCATACCAAGTCCTATGCAGCCAGCCAGCTAGAGCCCCGGCTTCTGCTGTCCAATCCCTGGTTAATGAAGTCCACAGGAGACAGCATTACAGCCGTCCGTGGTAATGAAAGCCTCCTTGATAACTGCAGTAACACAGGGATCTTCAGCCATCCGGAGAGCCAGGCCTTCAGTTAGGGAAAATGGGGGAGGCTTGAGGACAATATTAGAATCGTGTTTTCTGTCTTAATGTACAGTACATCTACCCCTCACCAAAATACACACAAAATACATAGACCACAAACCCTGGACACACACAAAAATGCACACGTGCAAACACACAATGTTCATGGGACCAAAGCAGCACACAACCCAGACGGTGTGTTGAGGTTTAAGAGACACATTGCATTGACTTGATCCTCTGATCACTTCCAGTATCTAGCGGACTGCTTTCTAAACCATTATTAAGTTAATGGCCGAAGGCAGCTCCCTCGTCCAATTACAGGCCGGTATTAACACTGAGCGGGCGTGTGCCTGTGATATGATACTACCAATTAAAATCACTTATGGCCAGGGTAATATCCAGGGATTTAGGCCAGAACAAAAACGGCGTTGGAGATTATCCCTGGTGTAGCCTGATCTCATTCTCTTGCACTCAACACGTTGGTGCAGACACACACACACACACACACACACACACACACACACACACACACACGCATGGCATAATGACATCAAGACAATTGGAGTTTGGATTGTATTAATTTACATACCTTCCCCTTTTCCAGACAGACAATGAGACATAATCAGTTGAATGGATTGCAGACATACAAGCCTGTATTCAAACACGTTTGCACAAGCACATCTATATTTATATAAAAATTCTATTGGCTTGGCCAGCACTTAAATTTCCATGCCTTGCTACTGACATGGCCTCTCCAGCATAGAATTGCATTGTCTGAATACTAGACACTGTGTTTTTCTGACTGTCATAGTGCAGAGTTGCAACACACACAAACGCAGACATCTACAGCTTTTACCCACATTTATCAAAAATATTTTCACAATCTACAGTAACTGAAACAATCAAAGATATTGTAACGATGCGTGGGGAGTAGGCGAGTGCAGGCGTGAGCCAGAGGAACAACGCAGACCAGCGTGGAATAAGGGTGCGCATAAAGCGTAATTTAATAACAGAAACACAAAGCACAGTTGAACGTAACAGTCAACTAATGACTGTGTGGGGAAAGTAATATACTGTCCATAATTAACTAAGGAGGCGCACCCGGGTGGATCTAATCCCCCGCAGGTGCCCAGCCAGGACGGGAGGCACGGAGCGTGCACGGAGCGTGCACGGGCCTGTGCATGCCAATCGTGACATATATTATACCTGTATATACAATAAGTTAATAAAAACATTATCTAGGGAAACCTTCAAATTCGGTCACAATCTGAATTGTATTTTCATGCATGTTTTTCCATTTATACATACTGGCGGAAAGGTATGAACGCCCCGCCCCATCTGCAAGATATGGTATAGCCTACTATAGTATACAATAATGTATTAGGTCTCAAATATGTTTAAAATTAGATATACAGTATATCTGATGCCATTCTATCCCTGTGGATTAACTCTTTATAGTGAGGAATTCATTCTAATCCTAAACAGGTTTGGTGTTCAAGCCCTGTGTCCACTATTTAAAATGCTTTTAGACTCTGGCCTAGACATAGAACAAAAGTCCATTCTGAGTAAATGAGTTTAAGCATTGATAATGCTTGTGAGATCACTGTTGACTTTAATGTTGCGTATACTGTATGACATCACCGGCATTCACTAACTAAGACATACCTCCTTCCTACATTTAATCATCTCCTCATTGTTAATGAGGTCCAGCCAAACCCAGCATGTACTGAAGAACTCCCTGCTAATGAACTAACACCTATCACCCACACCAGTCTGATTGACATGACCAGCCTTCAATCCTCTGCTTGCCTTTCACCATGTGGTTCCGCTGTAATTTTCCCCATGGGCTTTTCTTTAAGAAATCCAAACGAAACCATTGAAAAGCAAACTAAAACCTCAAGCGGGCATGCCAGCATGTGCTAAGTTTAAACTGGCACAGAGTGTACGCTGGTGCACCTTGGGACCAGTGAGACTGACCAGAAGAAAGGGATGTGTTTGTTGATGTACCCGAGCTGGATGTGTCTAGAAGGAAGCAGCACTGTCCGATTGTTGTGGTGAGCTCTGCGGTGAGGCTGGCCCACACTCCTCACTAACCCCAACAACGGCATGTTTTCCAGAGGTCAGAACCAGAAAAGAAATAAGCATAGATGATCATCCAAGAGGTTGTGAAATACCCATGTCTAAGGACAAAGGATTCCACTGAAATGAGGCTTGGCTTTTGGGAAGAGGCAAGGAAACATAACATATACTAAACGGTCAGACAAATGATAATATCTGTAGCTTTGTACCAAATTCAGATAGATTTAGGAAAAATATATAAATCTAAGCCTTTCCATTTCTGGATTCGAAAAACAAATACCAATTCTGGCAATCCCTTCAATTATTCAGTCTAAAAGAATATAAATATATGTACCAGGTTAAACTCAGTAACATAGACAGGCATCCAGCAGAATATTAGCTGGACAATTTGAAACCCTTTATTCACATATGACCGTACAAAGCACGTCAGGGAACAAAGCAGAACTGACCTTTTAGATGATTAAGCTGAAACATTATCATCATGTCCCCCTGCTTTATTTCTCTCTCTCTCTCTCTCTCTCTCTCTCTCTCTCTCTCTCTCTCTAGATCAGAACAACTGTTTTGCCAGTCCAGGGTTGGCTGGGGAATAGCCCATCTATGATTTCAGTTCAGAGCCGCTGGGCTGAGGGGCCAAGTTGGCTGGTTCCCATCTGGAGCAGGCCAAATGTCTGCTCCATTCATACTCAATGCACAGTGGTGATTACTCCTATGGAGGGGTGGCGGTCATGGTGGTGTGGTTATAAATATAAGCTCTAGTCTGATCCCTCTTGTTCATAAACAGAGGTTTGGAGCTGCTGTGGGAACCAAGCACAAAGGCCTGTGGGCTTCTGAGCCTCACCAAGCCTCACAGCCACTATACTGCCATAAACTCTGTCTGGCCAGCTGGTGGAAGGTTGGGCTAGAAACACAGCGACTGCAGGAGAGAATAGAGGACAAGTTGGTTGGAACGGGGTGGGAGGTGGACAAGCAGTGGGTGGCCACAGGGCACCACCTCCAATTGACACTGATGCCCTGGTAAACACCCAAGATGCCTGAGGACTTTTAAGTACAAATATCTATTTTTGAAATGATTAGGCGAAGAGTATCTCGGGTCTGTGAGCCAGGTCTTTGCATGAATTTTAAATGAACATAAAGTTAACCAACCAACCCAACCAGGCCCTGCACTCTTTCAAACACAAGACACCTCAGAGACTTTAGCTAATTAGTGGGGCTAGCAGCTGAACCGAACTGGTGGCATCTTCAAGCAGGCTAGTTATGCCATGTTGCCCGCTAATCCTTTCCTGGATCAGTGCATCCATCCACCCCAACCCCTCCCACCCTAACCGGTCAGCTGGCTCAGAATGCCAGCTCTGCACCCAGTGCTATATTAGCTTTAGCATTGTGGGTTAGACTGCTAATGCAGCCAGCTGTGTGAAGCTGCCCATTCCGCGCCAATCCCTGCTCAACAATGGGGTAGGATAAGGGGATAAGGGATGGGGAGGGGAGGGTGTTATCCCTAGGGGGCAAGCGTAGCTGGAGCGCCCTCTAGTGCCAAGTGGTGCAATGTGTTTTTTGGAATAGCGGTGAGACATATTACATAAAATGTTATGTTTCGAACTTCTAAAATATTACTTAACATTTTTGGTAACTGCATATATAATATATTTAAATATAAATCAGTGTAGAAACTCTGCTTGTACAATTTGATGAACATTTTTATATATTTTCATCTTTAAATATGTGGATCTAGTAGTGACTAAAACCCTTAATCGTGACTGTCACACTAGTAAGTGAACCATAACATATGAGAGCAGACTAGTGTAGAGCCCAGCAGAGGAGGGCAAGGTTGAGCTGGCGACACTGCTTTCTCACTTAAGCAGATAATTGGCCTTATTGATGTATAAAAGATACCCCACAGAGCCTTGTGAAACACCATTAGAAGGCCAAGGCTGAATTGTTCATAAGCTGCTACTAAATGAGAAAGAAGTAGGAAAAACTCTGAATTAATAATGCTTCCCCTGGAATGTGATGATAACATGGTGCGCGTGTGTGTATGTGTTATGCCTGTGTCCTTCTGAAGAGATGCCATTACTGAAAGACATTTTCGGCAATCTAATATATAAAATCTCAAATTGAGGATAAATGCCATATAATTTAGCACACAGGGAAATGTGATGGCCATTATCATAAGGACCGTCTTCAGTTCAGCCTAAATGATCACACTTATCCAAGCTACCCGTTCACCCACCCGATCCCCATTACTCCAGAAAAATGACACTCAAAGCAAATGTACACTTGTGGGATATTTAGGAAGCCAAATCTTCTGTACTGAGAGTCTGTAATGAACAATCCAAAGTAAATGACTCTAATAAGGCGGATCTTTGCCTCAGTAAGTTTCCAATTTGCATTAAATGTCTAAACTCTGCATGCTTTCAAAGACTAGTAGTCACACTGGGCAAATACTACAGTACATTGGGTATTATTACAATGACAGCTGCAGCCAAGGAACAAAGGCAAGTGTAAGTGCTTAGTGGAACTTGGCTGAACCTACCAATAAGAAAAGTATCCACCATTTTGTATCTACCATTAATATTTTAAAAAGGCCCTAAACCCATGTATGTTACATAAAGCACTGTCATATATAACGTAAACTAAATGATTTATGCATATGTCACGAAGTAGTACTGCATGCTATTATGGTGAATGTGGACACACTTAAACTTTCCCTACTTTACTTCTGATATTTTTAAGAAATATTCAGAAAAGGGAAGTTGAAAGAGGCCATTACAAATATTCATGGTTTTGACTGAAAAATGAAATATGTGAAATATTAAACAAAGCAATGCATACTGTATCTAACAACTCCTGAAATATCTGTGTATGTATTCAAATCGAGGCCTCATAATTATTCAGAATGGGGAGCTGCGGATATTCTGACGAGGGGTTATCAATGAAGAATGACATCTTGTTAAGTTAGGAATTCTCTTTGTGTTAGCAAGGTTTCTCTAGTTAATCTGGCACCTTTCTTGATCTGTGGCAGGGTAATTGGAATGCACAGTGAAAATGCCTGCCTCATTGAGCCAGCAGAGAACAATGAAAGCAATGGATATCACACTAGGCGTAAGCTTTCTAATCAATTTTCTAACTCGCTTTCTCAAAAGTAGGCTTGTACTTTCTTTTAATGAGGACGAGAGTGGGGGTGAAGGGGAGCTACGTAACCTCCAAGCTCCGTTACCGAAGATGATTATGGTTCCAATTAAGAAACTTTCACTTCACCGACGGCTGGAAGAATTACATCTTTGTTCTGAAGGCTGTTTGTTGTTTTTTCTGCCAGACAAAATTCAACAGATGTTTACTAGAACACTGATATCCATCAAACACTCTGACAACAAAGAGACAGACTAAAGACTCAAGATTAAAGTTTTTCTGCCTCTTTGTGTGTGTGTGTGTGTGTGTGTCTGTGTGAGAATCAGTATAGTTACTGTTTGTGTTAGCCAGCCATTTTACCCCCCTATGGCCTGGCATTAAGCATACGGTGGTGCCAAAGGTTGGGTCAGGGGCCGCTATGACCTTGGCGTCTCTGTGGTTTGGTGTCATCGCGTGAGCAAGGCAAACAAACAGGCCTGGACCCGGGCAAGGTGGGCTCAGCAGGGTGGCAGTGGCAGGTCAGAGTGTCTCTGGGTAGGGCAAGAGGATATGGCAGGCCCTTGATAGATGCTGGTCATTATTCTCAGCCCAGAAAAACAAGACACAAGAAACAGAGAGAGCTGGCAACCAGGGTACAGGGTCACAGGTAGAGGACTTTAGCTTAGACAACCAAAATCCCAGACACACACACACACACACACACACACACACACACACACACACACACGTCTTTTCTCTTACTCATACATATAAATGTGAGAGTTATGTAGTCAGTCAGACACACAGGACAGTGCCATCATGCCCATTGAAGCTTGAAGATTTTTGATATCTGGATTTTTGATATTTTTAAATATTTAATTTTATTAGTTATTTTATAATATGTAGATATAATTTTATATTATTACTCAATCGTATTCTTATAAACATGTTGTATAGATATGTATAGATCATAGGCTACTTCAAAAAGACACATGCCCGACCCTTTCCCTATGGTAATGGTTTCTTCCAAAGTTTGCAACAGCAGGTAGGCACACACACAGAACTCTGTTGTGTGTGCGTGCAGGAGGAGATTGATTAGCGGTGTGTTGCTGAAGTGGTTAGAAGAGCATCAATCCCTTTTCAAATGTGTGTGAAAATGACATGCAATTAATTATACACAATCGCCTTCGCTTGTTTATACTGAACCAAAAAGAGTTGGCATATCTATCTATCTGCAGTCTCGCGGCTTAGAAAATTTTTTCTGTTGATAAGTTACCTTAGCACTATCCGGCCTGTGGCATAGCCTATATGTGTCTTTGGCTTGTGGTGAAACGACGCATTGAATGATGAATGAACATGATCGTTTTACATGTCGTGGCGTTAAATGATCTAATCTTGTCAGTTTGTTTCACAGCCGCCGACAGCTTCATAGAATGCTACTGTAGCAGCTGCGGACGGCTAGTATAACCTTCTTTCATGAAATAATACCACACTTGTGGATACATGACTCTGGTGACAAGCTTCATCAAAATGTCACAGTCCTGTTCCGCCATTCCGGCTGTCCCGTTAACACAGACAATATTCTGGCTCTGTGATTACCTCCATTGTCGGCACATAGGCAGAACAAAAATGACCCCCTATTCCGCCTCTGTGCCTTTTACACAGAACGGCGAGGCGGAATAAAGCTGCAATAATCTCAGCTTTTTACACTGTGTAAAAAGGGCTATAGTTTGAAAGATATAGTAGTTGGCTAGTTCCAGCTAAAGTTAGCCATCCCTCAATATGGTGGTTTACCCAAAACGGGTGACCATGTTGGTCTTAATTGTTATTTAATTCATCAAATGTACACTCCTAGCGACATGAATGGCAGTAAATAACTAATAATTCAGGTAATAATTTGAGCAGAGCAGCAACTAGTAGGAACTTTTGGCACTTTTGGAGCAGTTGTGCTGGTTGGGGGCGGACTTACGCTCGCCTCTCAGATCTGGAACTGAAAGCTAAAAGTACACAAGTCGGATCCAGCCCACTCAGAGTTTATTGTGCCCTATTGTACCAATGCAAATTACAAAAAATGACGTCAATATTATTTTTTTTCTTGGGAAGGACCCCAAGCCCCCCGCTCTAATTGTGCCCGCATAGAATTTTGGCTTGCATGACACCCCTGCACAGGAGCATGAATATACAAAATATTCACAGAGCTAGCTGATATCCAGGTTAATCATTTGTTTTGACAAACTGAATATCACATTAATATTCTTTCTAAACAACAGACTCTCCTTGCCACTTTCCTGACACCACTAATTTGTAAAGTTAGGTTAATCATGGGAAAAAAGTCTTGTGGAGTAACAAGATGGTTGACACTCAAATGAAAATTTCCAACTGCGTTTTGTATACTTGTGCTATCGGGGATAGAAGCCCGTAAATAGTCAATGAGATGCACCTGTGTGGGAATCATCCCACACAGGTGTGTAGCTGGGACGGGATGTACGGGGGCGTGCACGGGCCCGGGCATGCCAAACGTGACACTTTATTAATGTTTTTAACACAGGAGTAAAAAATAGCTTGCACAAACGTTTTGGCAAATGCCAAGCAACTAAGCATTACCCACTGGTTTGATGCAACAAATTAAAGCTAGGTTGACCGTGTTGATTTATGCCAATAATCATAGGACATAATAATACTGTCCACCAGGGGTGATATGTTATACCTATAAACTCTTTCAAATATTTGAAATCAACAAATAACCACCATACAGTAGTACATATTTTATGATTATACGTATATCATCAGTATATTTTCACTTTATTTAACATTACCATGACTTGACTGTCCTGTTAGCACAGTTTGTTTTTCCACTGCGTAAATAACTTAAAGCTCCCATGACAATATTAGTCCAAATCCTCAAAAGCGCTAAACTCCCCAGATCATAAAATATCAAATGGTACTGAGTCAAACCTTCACTTCATTGGCGAAATTCTTTCACTTTCCACATATATTACCAACATATTTTTCCAGGTTGTTTTGTATAATTTAAAGAGACTGTGAGGGAATAAGAGTGTGTGTGTGTGTGTGTGTGTGTGTGTCATGGTGTCTCTCAGAACTACCTATATTTATCCCTGAAAGTGAATTCTTTATGAGAGCACAAATATCAAAGACAGCAGGATCAAAGAGGATTTAATAAGGTACCCACTGTTCTTCCAAACTTGAACTTTCATGTAACATGGTGGCTTTGGTTCCCCCACTTTGGGCTCGTGCCAGGGACTGAAACTAAAGGCAAACATCTGTAGTGATATTGTCATTTTCTATTCCTTTAATTTGTTACTCTGTAAACCTTTGTAGCTGAAAATGTCCCAGTGGCTGGCAGGGGCTGATTTTTCAAACTGTCTTGGTTTTTATAACCCCCCCCAACACACATACACACACACACACTCTCAAAACAGGTCTGTCTCTCAAAACTCTGCTTGTCCTGGCATACATTGTCTTTACTTCAAACTGCTTGGCGTTGTTAATGACATGTTTGAGCATCTGTCTGTGTGTCTGTGTGTGTGTGCGTGCGCGCGTGCTTGCCTTTGCTTGCGGTTGACTTATATTCTTAGTAGAACTGTCTCCAACATTTGAATACAAAACATATTTGCAGTTGTAATATTGCATTTTTCCAGCAGTGTTATGGGATTGTTTGCTTAACCTCCACATAACCACACTAGGAACAATGCAAAAGAAAAGCGCTGACGTTCCGGAGCAGTAATATAATACAACCAATGCTAGCTCAAGGCAGAATATGACTTGGCCTTGCATCTAACAGTACTAAATACAGAAAATAAACTATAACCCTTAATAGACCCCATGCATAACATATTTGCATGTAGAACGTATTATGTAAAAATTACAAATTGGCCAACTCTCCCTCTGCTCGCCTCCCCACTGTATAGCTAATGTGACATGTAAAGCACTTTAATGCACTATATAAGTGTAATTAATTATTTATTATTATTATTATTATTATAATTAGCAGGAATCGCTTTTGATTAGAGCTATATTACTTTGATATAGCCTACTACTATAGCCTAAAAAAAAACTGTCAAATGTAATGTGCATTTGTGATAATTGTGACCCAAACGCAGACACAGGCAAGGGGGCAGGCAGTGGGGTTTTTGGAAATTTTAATCGTACTCAACCAAACAAACAAAAGGAAAACAGGCAAAGGCAAACAAAACACAGAGGGGTAGATTTACTAACACTAGCGTGTTAGCCTGTTTATGCGTGTTCGGTAATAGCGTACGCTATGCTTCCTCATTTTGCATAGTATTTATCAAACCTGACACCCAACAGGCAATCAGCGCATACTCCACCCTCTAGCGCAATTAGCTCGCCTCTAAAAGAGCAAAGAATGGGCCCGCATGTATCCTTCTTGGATCTTCCTACGGGAAAAAGAAAGCTGAAGCTTAAATATAGCGACAATGAAATTGAAGTACTAGTGCACAAATAAAATCAACTAATAATAATAATTGAATTATTGCATGGCTGCTCAATCTGTAATTGGAAAAGAGTGATTCTAGTGTCATAAATCCATCTGTTGCCGTCTTGGCCTATGCCTTCGCCTTGCTCGGATCATTGCTGCCATTGAATAAGGTAGCCTACATTTTTACACACAGGAAAACGTGCTTCCTGGTTAAGACCTGATTTTAAGAGGCGGAGAATTTCCCCCGCAGTATAGCGGCACGCTCTTACTGGCAGTCTTTGTAAATACCACGGAATATATACAGGTGCTGGTCATATAATTAGAATATCATAAAAAAGTTGATTTATTTCAGTTATTCCATTCAAAAAGTGAAACTTGGATATTATATTCATTCATTACACACAGACTGATATATTTCAAGTGTTTCATTCCTTTTAATGTTGATGATTATAACTGACAACTAATGAAAACCCCAAATTCAGTATCTCAGAAAATGAGAATATTGTGAAAAGGCTAATTAACTCAAAACACCTGCAAAGGCCTTTAAATGGTCTCTCAGTCTAGTTCTGTAGGCTACACAATCATGGGG
>JAOEHI010000018.1:7211387-7225494 GCA_025447815.1 Percopsis transmontana | reverse complement strand
GGTGCTTGAACAAACCCCACCACCACCACCACCACCCTTCTCCCAACTCCTCCATCCATCCATCCAGCCCCCCCGGCGGGGGGGCGGCGCCGCCCCCCCCCCCCCCCCGGCACGAGCTGTAAACCATTAGTTTTCAGGGGCCACGGGTCAAAAAGTTGGAGTTTGTCACTATTAGAGATTGTCTTTCAAACACAAAAGATGCTAATGATGGCATTGTGTCGCGCTACACTGTCCCACTTATTCTGTGATCAATCTAATAATGCCCTTGCACACAATTACAGCTGCTCTCCATTCAGCAGGAGATTGATTTATTGAAACAGTCATTATGATGTTTGATAAGCCTGTAATGACTCCCTGCCTGCATGCGCTGAAATTATTCAGCAGCCCGGAGACGTTTTCTATAGTTTTAAACCAACCACCACTGTGACCAGCACTTCATTCCCTGTCTCATTACAATGTTTATTACTACTCCTCGCAGTTTGGATTATTTAGCAGCACTAATAACGCTACCCTTGAGTGAAGTGTGTGTGCGCGAGCGTGCGTGTCTGTGTGTGTGTGTGTGTGTGTGTGTGTGTGTGTGTGTGTGTGTGTGTGGAGAGGGGTAATAATTCAGTATCACATAAGCTGTGCATTCATTGGCATGTACCAATCTGGATTTAATGAGATCATACACCTCCAGGTAGGTGCTGCCTCGTCCCCAGATCCCCCCTCCATCTCTCTGGCCTTATTACCGTTTCACCCCCCTCTCTGCCACCTTATGAAAAATCAGTAAGGCTTTGTGTGGTTCATTAAGTTAGCATAGGAAATGCAGTGAGAGAATAGGGTTTGGAGCCATAGGGTGGGGACTTAACCTTTCTAGGCTTTTTATACTTTACTATCCTTTACTACAGCATTGTCTGGGATGGGAGAGAAAAGCAGGAGGTGGGTGCTTTGTCTAAATGTGACACTGTATCACATTATCAATAGCAATTTTACCATTTTATGATGAAATGATCATATGTAGTTTTAAACTATAGTGTAGTAGGCACAAATCTTCAAAAACAATGATTCCTGGCATAGTTAGAGTACAACAGTGTTATGGTGCACGTTATCATGAGGAAAATAAGCTTGTCTTAAGGATCTCATTTTAGATGAGGGGGCATGGCCAGTGTGCCATTGCAATTATTGTTCATGTGGGCTGATTCAGGGAGATATCCAGTGACTGCTGGACATGCATTATGCATGAGTCTGTCCTTATGCACTTGGCCCGTCATGCATGCCCTTGTGAAATGCATCGCCCACTGGCATGCAATTACATTTACCGTGTTTCACCACCCTTCCCTGTGTGTACATTTCCTCTATGTAATAACTGTTTATGCGTGAAATACTGCATACCCTCCAGGGTGCAATGAAATGTGAAAGTTGCACATTAAATATCAAAGATAGTTATGTTCATTTGAGATGTACAGTTGTACAATATTAGATTCAATATAGGTATTTTCAGTAGATGTAAACTCTTCCTCCCCAATAAAAAGTTTGATATTTTTTTAAAATACAGTGTGGCACCCTGGGTATAGCGGACAGTGTGTTATCCAATATGATCACTGATGTGACCAGTAAGAGACATGGTTGTCAGGGGCAATGAGCACTTGTCAGAGCCAAAGATGTTGTACTGTATGTGTGTGTGGGATGGAGAGAGAGAGAGAGAGAGAGAAAGAGAGAGAGAGAGAGAGAGAGAGAGAGAGAGAGAGAGAGAGTTAGAGTGTGTATCACTGCAGCCTATAGGATAAAAACTGTAGCTCGCGTTGTCTGGACCACAGCCACTGCCGTGTCCACTCTATCTGCCGGTAAATCTCTCTGGGAGTTCATCTTTACGCACGGCTCTCTGGCGCCACTCGAAGAGAAAGCCTGTAATCGCAGAGAGTCTCGAGGGAGGAAATGTGAATTTCATCAAGCGTTACGGGGGTTAAGGGTATTTGGAACACACACGGTATCAGTCGTGACAACGGGGACCTTGTATAATCCGGTATATTCCGAATATAACCGGTCGCATGACTCATGAGTAGAGTGATCGTCGCTTTCACTGTTGATATGAATCTATAGATCATTATAATATCACCCAGCACGGTGATAGCACGCTAACGAGGGGGGGTGTTTTTTTTTTATGAGCGAGTGCAAGTGGAATACAGAAAGCGGTGATGCTTGAATTGCTGATCTAATAAAGCTTACAATTATTTTCCGTTTCATTCAGTGAAAGCCAACATCATTCCTTCCCCATTTTTCAAGTGAGCATCATTCAATTAAAATGCAATTGTCGTCGCCCCCATCCTCGGATATTTAATTAGACTGTAGAGCAGGGCTTATGCTGTCTCCTTTTTTCAGCGAAGCTCTTTGGATTTCACCTCTAAGGCATATTTCCACTGTTACTCGTTGGTTAAACAAGGGCATGTATCCATTTGTTAATTGATACAATTACGCATTACGCGTAATGGTCACGTAGGTCTCCAGACACGCATCAATCACTGGTCTATTGACCTGCCAAAAAACATTTTATCCGTTCCTGCAGGGAATGCCCCTCTTCTAATAGAGAAAGATAGAAACATCACAGTCATTAACTCCGGGCTGGCCAGCGACACAGAGGTCAGGGGAAAAATAGATTTCAGAAGTGCACATTGAATCAGAATGTATTCTCATAAAATTCAGACATGGGATGCGATGGGACTAGACATTTGCCATATGCATATAATGTAATAAACAACATAGCCTATGTAATTTCTAGCATGAACGAAAGGGAAAAAAATAAACTTCTGCAGGCTACCTTGTCAGTGTGCTAATAATCTCATTAAGGTACCAATTTATGTCTAGCATGTTTTATTTTGCTTGGTCTGGTTTATAATTTTACTAAGAAAAACGGATTAAGTAGGCTACCATACATACGTTGAGGAGTTCTAATACACAACGATACCTGTGAGTACAGTACACCTTAAGAAAACGCACTGTTGGACGTGATTGGCAAAGACATTATTCTATCCTTGCTATCCAGCCGTTCTGGGATTAGAGTGACGTCACGCTGATACCCTTGCATGGTTGAACGCTAAAGAAGCATAGAGCCACAAATAATAGCACAAGCAGAGTCCATATCTTGCAAGTCTTACGTTATCCTTTAAGCCTTCTTCAGCCAACACAACAACATTTTTTGTACTTAATGACGCTTAATTTCATTTCTTATCGGGTACACTGGGGGATTATTCATTCATATAAAACTATCTGCAGCTGGTACCAGCCAAAAGTCTCCTTGCTATGAGTGCAGTCATCTATTATTGAGCCAAAGGCCGTGCGTGGAAATGTGTGTAAGACGGTGGATTTAAAGTGTAATTGGTTACAATCGATCAAGGCTGAAGAATATTCCTGATGCTTACAAAAGAAGCAACTATGTCTTTCTCTCAGTTTGGATATCCGTACAATGCAACTTCACAGGTAAGGCGCTATATTTTTATTTATCCAAACCCTTGAATAGTCACAAAATATTTGTAACTGATTTTAGATTTTTTTTATCATTACTTTTTATTCGCTTAGGCTGTCTCTAACTGGTCATGCAACGGCTTTAACAGTGTTTACAATTCACGTGTGCATTTGTTGTCGGACCATATAGATATGCATGCACCCACGTCCAATTACACTGAATTATGAATGAACTCACGTGTTATTCTAATGACAATAGAGATGAATGTCACCTATCAGACTTTGAGCTGTCGTTTAGCCCTGGGTCTGATTGAAACATTCGCAAACTTCACAGTCATGTTAATGCATATTTCTAATAATAATTGGACACATTTTAGGTCTACTATTCATGTTTGGAGAAAACAAAACTGTTTTGAAGTTCGAACTGCAGGCTACAAGTCGAATACGGGATGGAAGACTTAAAGTTACACTATAAGTTACCAAGAAAACTTATAGTGTAACTTTTATTCCGGTCTCGTTTTATCTCAGCATAGCGTAGGCTATAAGAGATAAACGTTACGTGTAAAAGCATGTAGCATAGGTTTTAAGAAGTAAAATTTAGGCTAGTTTTGAATGAGGAAACAAAGCGCTCCTATTTACTATTACCGTAAATGTTAATTTACCTTCCCTTACCTGTCTGTCCCGTAACCTATTATCACCTCAAAATTACTTCACACATCCAAACGAGAGACCACGTAACTATAAGCGAATGACATGTCTGTTCGAAATTCTCTTCATGCAGTTTTTCGTGTCGGCAAACCCCAGTACGACTTGCTGCGATTCGATTTCCAGGTCGGTGGTGTCTTCTGACGGCACGAGCGGATCTCAGTCTGCCGCCTCATTCTGTTGCCCGTCTTACGAGAACCGTCTCTTGGCGAGCACCCGCACGGAGCTGAACGCGGCACTGGGCATGTACGGCTCGCCGTACGCGGCAGCGGCAGCCGCGAGCCAGAACTACGCCAACTACTTCCCCTACAGCACCGAGCCGTCTCTCTACTCCACACTGGTGGGTAATGTAACACAATAATGTCTTGATCACCAGGGCTCTGGTGATCAATTAATCTGAATTATTTTTTATTTTAAGGCTGTTTCTGAATCATTGAACGCAAGGAGTGCCCGAATGAGCAATGTAAATCAAACGAGTAAAAACTACTTAAAAGTGTTAGAAAAATTATATTTATGTGCAAATTTTACAGAAATTTATATTTAAGATCACAAGAGTGAAAATAAATAGCACCGGAGCATTGATCAAATATGGCACGTGCTATTTGGATAAACTAATGACGTTTTAACAACTGTCATTTCCAGAACCCACAGTATGACATTAAGGACGGTGCAGGCACTTTACAAACCGCTGCATATTATCCATATGACCATTCACTGGGCCAGTATCAATATGACAGGTGAGCTCTGCAAGCACTTAACGATTCCAAAACACCACTGAGTACCACTCACTAGTAATACTTTGATGTAACCCTTATAACTGGAGTCATGTTATTAAATAATTCAATACATTGAATAGTTTGTGATACACTGTAAAATATTGTTAAATAAAAAAAAAGTTCAATTTGGTTAATAACCTCTACTCTATTGCCCCAACTCTCATTTTGAGCTGACAAAGTTGTGTATTTTACTATTGTTTTAGCCTATAGTTGAATTAATTTTTTATTTCAGCTGACCATTGACTTCAGGCTAAAGGTGATTTAACCTTATGTTAAATTGAACCACAAATCAGCTCAGTGCACATTTTGCTAGTGTTGCTAATAGCTAGCACCACTGTGTGTGTATGTGTCCTAGTAGATACGGGGCTGTAGACTTTAATGGCACAGCCAGAAGAAAAAACGCCACACGTGAAACCACCAGCACGCTAAAGACATGGCTGTACGAGCACCGCAAGAACCCGTACCCAACCAAGGGCGAGAAGATCATGCTGGCCATCATCACCAAGATGACCCTCACCCAGGTCTCCACCTGGTTCGCCAACGCCAGGAGGAGGCTCAAGAAGGAGAACAAGATGACCTGGTCACCCAAGAACAAGGCCAGCGAGGACAAGAAGGAGGACTTTGACAAAAGTGACCAGGACGGCCTCACCAAAGGTAGCAATGTTGTAAACTGTAATAGTGGCTTATAGTGGCTGTCCTAAACTCTCATGGGTTCAGCTGAAAAAAAAAATTTATTCAACTTCTTAATAATATTTTATTACATCTGAACATAGCAGTTAATCAAGGTAACTGATCAACTTCATTTGAACATTACACTGTTTTTACAGTGTGGTAAATAAATATATAAATAAAAATAATGACAAAAATGTATATTAAAAAATGATTTTTGGTTTCTTCTTACCCAAAGCAAATTGTGGTCAGTATAAATAGTCAAAGGATTACGGATAAGAGCCTATAGAGCCTTCCTCGCGAGAGCTCCTTGCGTGACTGTGGCTAAAGGCTGCAGTCACCTTCCAAGTGATCCTATATGTGCTGACCGGTCAGTTAGCAACCAGTCATTTGAAATAAAAATTCAGTAAAAATTACACACACATAAATATATGTGTACATCAATAAAAAATAAAACTATTAACTAACATGGCACTCAGTCATTCAGAATTAATACTTGATGGGAATTAATTAATAATTTCGCAAAAAGGTGAATTGATTCCCATATTATTTAGATTTCTTTGTCTTTTTTCAGAATCAAGTGACTGCAAGGGTGAGAAGGACCTACATCTGAGTGACCTGGACGATATGGAGGAAGAGGACTGTGACAAGCTGGACAGTGACTGTGAGAAGGTGGCCCCAGATGAGCAGGACTTTCAGAGGGCCCTAGTCGTGTCAGGGGCCCATCCAAAGAGAGACTGCAGCTCTGAGTTACACCTGAGCTTGGCCAACAGCTTCCATCCTTTCCCTTGTGCTATCAAGAGCGTACCCTCTCTCCCTCCTCTCCCTTCAGACTTCCTGGATCCTGTGGGGTCCAAGCCACCCTCGACTACGGTCTCTACAGGCCCAGGGTCACTTTCCCACTTCGACGGGTCGGACAAACCCAGAATCTGGTCTCTGGCACGAACAGCCGCCTCAGGGATGCTCCTTAGTCCTCACCACGGTTCTGAGCTGAGGACAGGCCAGTCAGGCGGGGAGTGTCAGGTCCAGACCAGCAGGCTCCCTGGGACCCCTACTGGACAGTCTGGGGCCATCAGGGGCCTCCATGAATCAACCAATGTGACCAATGCTGACAACCTGTTCCATGATGAGCCAGCGTTGCACACTAAAGTCTATGGCACGGGCAGCTACAGCCACAAGGGCCTCCAACCTCACTGCTCATACCCCGCCCTTCCAGACACATGCCAATATGCTACCATCGAAGGTAGGCTATGCTTTGATTCAACTTACAAACTCATTTCCTGTAAAAACAGTCAAATATATTTTCTGTATGGACTCTACTGTTCCTAAAAAACATACTGTAGCCTATTTCTAATGTGTCAACCATGTTCACTGTTTCCTGAACGTGTTTTCACATTGATTGATCTGACAAATGTTTCTCAACGCGAGTTGAAATACATTGGAAGCTAAATTATAATATTAGTAAAATAAATGTGGTTATATAGATCACACAGAATATTTCAACCGTAATGTCATCGCTTGTACTTTTGTGGAGTAGTGCGGTAAGAAATCTATCAAGTCAAGCATTTATTAGAGGTCAATACATTGACATATCATTTTAATTTCCTTGGTTGCCTTAAGTAAGGAAAAATATAAACACACTTCTCAACTTAATGTTGCATAGTATTGTATTTTAACTTAAACAGCAGATTGAATGTAACAAGGTCAACAACAGATAATTTTTAAGTAAATTAAATTAAAAATGTTTGTGTGTTTCATAAGATGGTATTCTTATAAACGTTTAGCCTGCAGTCAGCCTACCTGCATTCATGTGTGTGTGTGTGTGTGTGTGTGTGTGTGTGTGTGTACTTGTGCGTGTAGTGTTCTCCAGCAGCAAGGCGGGGCCAGAGTCGGAGCTGGGCGGGGCCTGTGGAAGCCTGCAGGATGATAGGGTCACTGCTTTCAGACCAGCTCTGAAGAGGTGAAGAGGTGAGAAAGAACACAGGAAGGGAGGGGATGGGTGACAGCAGAAATGGTAACACACGCATGCATGAGCACACGCACAAAATCACAGTACACACACAAGGAGTCTACATGAAGTCTCTTTCTTAGTGTCCCTGTCATTCAAAGTCACATTTATATACCTTGCTCACCAAAAGTACACACATACACACAGCAGGTATATGTCATCAGTAAAACTCACTTTATTCAGTATTTTAAGTCCCAAAAAATATTATTTCTATGTGGTATATAGGCTACTGTAGGCCTACCACAAACAAATCTAATTTTAATAATAAATAAAAAGAGAAATTTAAAATAAGACATATTTATTTTGAGAAAATTAATTGTATCTTCTCTCTCTCTAGATAAAATGGCTATACGGACATTTAAAGCGGGACAGTTATGCCTATTATGCACTAAGAACGCGTTGCGTGCACGAAGAGTCCAGACTGGGCAAACAGAACAAACACGGGACGTGCACTAAGCGCTACTGAAGAGATCTGACGACTTCAACTGTGGACATGACGTCATTTTGCACAATGATGGTTTTTTTATGGTGTTAATGGATTTATGCAAGAATTTTAGATGCAAACGGTACAGGAATGACCGGTGAACTTGTGAACAATCGTGTTTGTGTATCAAATGCCAATGATTTATGTATTAATTGGTTATCTTGCATTTTGATTATTTATTTATTTATTTATTCATTGATTCGTTTAGCTATTTATTTTGATATTTAATTTCCTTGTAATATTCATATTACATGTTGTGTTCCACTGTGGCTACGTGGAATTCTGCCCGATTTAAAATGCTTGTTGTAGGCTATAAGTTGATAAAAAAAATGACTTAATTTGCCATTTTGCTCGTGGAGCTGCAGGCCATCTGTCTGTGTTTATGTGAGCTTACTTGGTGTTTGCCATACATGATTACATATTTTATAAGAATGCTTTTTTTTCAAAGACCCATCGTGTTCCGTCTATTGGTTATTTACACAGTCGAAGTTTGATCAAAGGTTATCTTTTTGACTCGACGCGTAAATTAAGAACGTGAGTGAAATCTACAGGGCAGAAGGAAAGCGGACTTCATCTCTCTATTGTCAGCATCTAATCAGAACTGGCACCAAACACGTTGCTACTGTTCAGCCAAGTAACGGAATATAAAATAAATGCTGCTTTGTCCCCCGTGTAAACCAGTTCATGCAGTAAGTTAATATTGTATTAATTAAAAGGTAATTTGTAAAACCAAACCCAGGCCCAGACAGATTCACGTAGTCCTTTTGATTAGGACATATTCCACACAGCCTATAAGCTACATATAGACAGTCATTTGTATGTTATATTAAACCTTTATAAACAGACCATTTGGATGTTTTTATCCAACACTGTAGCCTACCGATTTTTAGTAGAGAAAAATAAGTCTGTAACTTCCGCAATACTAGTTGACCTGCAGTTTAGTAAGACACAGAACAACCATTTAAAGTCGGATTTGAGGGATTATGCTTGTAATAAAAGTATTAAGTTTTGGCATTAGGGCAATTCAAATGAGTTGTAGTCAACTTATGTCGCAGGCACAATAGGAATAGCTTTTGGAAACGCATGGAGACTATAGAGTGATTTCTATTGACCGAAGTAAATCCTCTTCCAAAAATTAGACCATAAAGATGAGAAGAGGTCAGCAATTATTAAATATTTAGTATATTGTCTTTTTTCGATTTCAACTACTCTCCTACGATAAGTCGACCCATTAAATGATTACATTATATACAAATAAAAGGATGATAAAAGCACATCATTGAATGCCGAAATATTAAGAATTTTGAAAGAGAGAACAAATCTCGGCCAGGCCTATTGTAATACAAAATAATATATTCATAATAACCTCATAGGTTTTGTTTAATATCTATAAAAACGGTCGCGTGTGATTTCTAATTGATTGCGGATATATAGTAGGCCTACAAGCTACCATTCACACTATCAGCTATTTCACCCAGTAAGCCTATACAACAAGGCATAATGCGTCAGTTAAGAAAATGGAACTCTTTGGTCTGGTTAATATTAGGACTTAACCAACAAGTGGCTGCTGTGTTCCTCTACATAAAGATGTAGGATATGCTTGTATAAAATAGTCACAGCCAAGATAATTAAACGTGAGGTTGTAAAGAAAAGCTGCCATATTATTGAAGGTAATGATGCATGTGCAATGGGATTAAGACGCTGGCAATACACCTGAGGAAAAGAGGGGATAATGGCATGATGAAACCTGGCAACCTGGCATCTGCTAACAGATCAATTAGAGTGCCTTGCATTGTGTTTAACACACGACTGAAGGCCACCAGCATAGATACTGCACTAACTCTATAATTGCATGTAGCCATTATTTAATGTGGCTGCGGAATACATTAGTATTAGCAGCCAAACGACAATATTTTGGAAAAGGTTGAAGTTTAGTGTAAAAATATCTCGGGAAATAAATAAATGAATAAAAATAGGATAGGATGGTTTACTGGCTAAACATATTAAGGCAATCGAATGACATAAATGAAATCTTAGGCGTGTACAATATTAGGCCTACTGTATCATTCATTAATTCCTCCGATAGAGTATGCGCTACTAAATCGTCGGAATACACGTGTTCCTTGGTAAATTATTATTTTTCATTTGGGACAGCGTCTTAAGCGCATGTTTCATGTTCCAAAACAGATTTTAGATAATCTTTGAAAAACATCATAATAGTAAACACGACTAGGTTTGACAAAAATTAATCCGTGAAATCTGGGGGCGTCCTGTTATCGCCAAGTCTTGGCTCCCATGCTTTTCTTATAGTGGGTTTATATTATCTAACACTATAACAAGTGTACATGTGATTTGATATTTTGTGTAGCAACCCCTATCCACACACACACGTGCAAGTGTGTATCTCCCATTTTAGTAAGAATAGAACAGTGTATTCCCTTCAGTCTTAACTTATCATCAATACAGGATTTTATTTTTGAGATTTACGTGTATCTTTTAATGGTAATATGCAGAAGTTTGGTTTTCTGCGGAATTAGTCAGTATTTCACAAATCATCATCAACAATCATTTTTTGATAATTTCAGTATGTATTGTTGGGACTACAACAGGGGTATAAATCCCAACTTCAACATGAATGGCTGTGCTGTTTTCAGGACTAAGGGAAACTGTATATATGTTTTAGCACCCAGGAGTTCAAGGACAGGTCTACAAAATCATCCACATGAACAGAATTCTTGACATCTGGAGTGTGTATCAATGATTGAGGCATACTGAGTATTCAAAGACACACTTTTCCACAATTTGTATTCACCCCAGAATTTCTCAAGATTGGGATAAAATATACATTGTTGCAAATACAAATGAAACGATACAAACAAAACAAAATGAAGCAACAAAATACAGCCCTTGATATGAGCCTGATGTGGCATGGAAATGAGATGGTTGTGTAAAGCTTGTGTGATTCATTATTGAGTCGCATATTTCTCCAACCCAATGTTCGTACAGGGGTCAAGACCTGCGTAACAATGGGTGCCCATATGTTATGATGGGGACTATAATGCTCCAGGTCAATGAGGGGTTAACTTTGGCAAAAGCTCAATCAGGCCCTTCCTTCACAAGGCCACTTCACATCTGAGCTCCCACTTAATGAGCATGTGTCTGTGACGTACAGGAATATGACACAATTTTGACACAACAGCAAGTATGCTTCATACTATTAGAAGCCACAACAACAACATCCCAAGCAATAATTGCCCCTGAGGCCGAACATGGAGGTGCTATTTGATGTGTCCCACGCTGGGCAGCGAGGGTTCATAAAACCAAGTCTTTGTAGCAATGGCTCAGGGTTCACATGAGTGGGACAATATACACACTTCATTACATTTTGTCAAAAGGGGCAATGAAATGTGTGTGGTACATTGTTTCTGTGCATGTCTCTCTCCGTGGAATCCCTGGTTGCCGATGTTGCTACAAGGTCTTCGCTAATGAGTTTTGTCAAAGATAATTATGGACTTGGTGGAATGGTCGGAGCGGGGATGAAAAGCTGGCTTTGTATGTTTGGGTAGACGTTGCATTGCGACCCCTGGTTCTTTCTATACCCTCTGGGTGACCTGTTCCAATCGTGGCACAAAGCCGCTCCCTGGAAAGAAACACAGGCTTTCTCTGCGTCATCAGTGCTGTGCTTCTGGTGCAGTGATCGTCTGTAGAACCTCCGCCCTCTTCTCCAATGTCCTCAGCCTTATCCTAATTTACCAGGCCAGAGATTGGCAAAAGGAGAAGTTGGCGCTGCCGTTTCCCCAGGTCCGGTCTTTCCAGTGGGCCCCTCAGTCCATACAGGGTTTTGAAGGTTCCTCTGACCCTGGGAATATGGGAATGAATGCCTGTGGTAATGATAGTCCTCAATTCATCTCCCATCTCAGTTCATCTACCAGCTGGCATCATGGTGACCAGGACACTAAGCAATGTTCCCAATGTAATTGCAATCAGTCTCATGCCAGGGGTGGACCCAGATGCAAAACAAAGACTTTCCTCTGTGCATTATTAGTGTCAATCCCAGTGCTTCATTCTGAGGGCAAGGTCAAGCTGCCTTTTTCTGGATCATCTGTCAACACTTAAGGGAATGGAAATGGTACACTGGGGGCAGGATGGGGTGACCAAGGGCCTGTGATGTTTGGACACATGGAAATAAGCAGGTCAAAAAGTCCCAATCACAAGATATGAGAAAACCAACAATGAAGTAAATTCACACAAAACAAGAGGAGCTTTCTTCTGTCTGCCTGAATCCCTGCATTGACACTCTGTAAGACCACACACTCTCCCGTTCCCATCGGCCTATTTGTTCTTCTATGTTTGTCTGCTGAACTGGCAGTTCTACGTCAGTGATCTTGAGCCTGGTGCCACCCAACGTCACAATAATCTTGTGTCATTTTAATAATCGCCCTCACCCACACACACACACACACCATCTGTTGGCCTTTAATATCTGTGATAGAGTCGCTAGCACAGTGTGTATCATATCGCAGACTTTCTTCAAAACTATGCTATAAATGCCATTGCACAGCCCCTACTGGTCGGGGGCAAATGTCTCCCTTCTGCCAGGTAACATAATACACTGGAAAAGAAAAAAATATACCTGTCTAATGCATTTGACAGTAATAGTGGTCTAGTCAGGCGTGACAGAGCTTTTTCCCTTAAACTAATTGATAAGGTGTAAATACAAAGGTTTATAGTTTAAGATTAATTTGAAAAATAGAGCAGGATAGCTATGCAGGGAGCTATGCTGCTGACTATTGAACATATTTTAAATGTTCTGGGTTGTACGTTTAGGATGTTAGTGAATTTATTTGCATCATATCCAAGGATAAATGTATACATTAAGATAAGAGCACTCTAGTCACAGTGGGTATTTCTTTGTGACCCTCTACAGGCAACCGTCTCATGACTAATTCTTCTGGATTGCAGAGAGCAGCAGTGTTCTGCAACAGTACCAAGCATACAGCAACGGCACGGTCAATTTTCTCCAATTTACGTCTCCAAAACCCTTGGCTCGGTCTCCGCCAGCTCATCCTCAGGTTTGACAAGCAAAGTCTGGCCTGCGAAAGTAGCAGCGGTGTCGTCCCGCTGGAGTACATTTTAACTCTGCAGTCATGTCTAGCACAGCGCACCTGTAATGAACACTGCCACGCCCACCTGAACACGGCCCACTTCCAGCGCATTAGGTTCACTGACATCAGGCAGGCAGGGTAAAGACTAACAGTATGGTTCACATTCTCCTGCACCAGGCTTGGCTTAAGGACCAACTCTCTGTGTGAAGATATGTACTGTTGGATTAGACATTGGTGTGCAAGTCAAATGACTGCTAGGTCTAATGGAGCCTCTGCACCTGACTGACGTCTAAATTAGTGCTGCTTTCAGGTTCTGCACAATATGACCGTGAAACCTAGATCACACACTCCCACCAGGATTTTGGTGGGATTTACAATTCCAATATCTCAACCAGTGTTGAAACTAAATAAGATTAAGACTAAAAAAAGACTATGAAAGATACCCACAGCAATGATGTTATGGAAAGGGATTGACAAATGTGTAAGAGGGTTTTAAAGAACTTACTGTATGCTGGCTTGAATACCTAATGAATGCTTGTGATTTAAAACATTTGTGATTTACAATGCAAGGCAATGCCCCATGGCCTATAAATCACATTACTTAAATGTGTTAGAATGGGGCAATGAAATATGAAAAATTGCTTTGTTTTTCTCCAACTGAACCAAAACAGGTTCTCATCATGTTATCACCGCACAGCTGTAAAGAAGGCCATAACGACAAGGCATTGTTTTCATGGAAGAAAGGGTGAGGGAGAGCTTCACAAGAGAGGGATGTGACAGAAAGACCACACACTGTCAAAGTTCCCTCTTAAACACTGTGCGCTCATAAAATAACAGGTCTTATTATTCACACACACACACACACACACACACACACACACACACACACACACACACACACACACACACACACACACAC
>JAOEHI010000018.1:7189335-7211287 GCA_025447815.1 Percopsis transmontana | reverse complement strand
CACACACACACACACACACACACACACACACACACACACACACACACACACACACACACACACACACACAGAGGAAAACAGCCCAAAACCCCCAGGCTGTGTCAAATGATGGAGCATCATAATTACGGCCTTTTTATTGGCCATCTTATTCCATCTATGACTGATGCGGCTCCGAGCCTGAAGCGTTTCTATTTGCACTTTCATGTGGTGACTAAGCGGTGAAGCCGCGGCTCGCCTGCCATTTAAAGGTGGGCTGGCAAATATTTATGGCTTGACGTAAAGTCACTTTTAATCAGTGCACCCCTAACCTGAGAAATCTAAGCCCTGAACATGCTTACGATATCTCCACCATTATAAACCATTATAAATTAGCCTTCTAAGGGTCCACTGTAGTTATGTGGTTGTCTAAAAATAACAACAAACACGTTTCTTTGGAATTACTCATGTTCAAGGACCCTCAGAAATCCAATTCTGATCCTTGCTGTAAACTGTCAGAAATGAATCAAGGACCTCCCTCTGCTGGTCAGAGGCCAAACTACAATAGAGCGGATTACATTAACAGCTCTTTGACCCAATCCACTTGAACAACTAGTAAGCACAGGGTTTGTCAAATAATAATGTCAGAAAGATTTCTTCAATTATATTTTCTCGATTATGTTGTTGTATACATTGTACTTGTATATGCTCATTTATAAAAAGTAAAATATGATTTGTTAAATCTGCAGGTACTGTTTGTCATTTCCAATAAACAAACAAACACACACAGACAGACATATATCATACGTGTTAAATTACCTAAAAAGGATAACTCGGCCTTATCCAACAAAGCCCGTAGAACACATGAATATCCTCCATTACACACTGGAAGAATCACTCTGTACCAGAAATTGTAGGCGGAACGCTGACCGCGTCAAACGTTTGTTTAGAGCGTGACAGTCGCTTGAATGGTCGGAGGGGTAACGGTTTCATCCGGCTATGCACTCCCACTCTATGGTACTGTACCTTGCCTCCCATTCCGTCAACTTCTGGCTGATGTACACGACTGGACGGAAAAGCCCGAATGGAGTGGAAAAGGACGTTGTTTTTCTTTGGACTCTGGAGACATGGGAATCTGCCAGTAGCACTTGGTTAAATCTAGTGTCGTGTAAATGCAAGCAGTGCCAAGCCGGTCCAGAAGCATGTCGACCCAGAGCATCGGATACGCATCGAACTGTGACACCTCATTAATCCGCCTATAGTCAATACAGAATCTAATGGTCCCATCCTTCACCACCTGAACGATGGGACTGAGCTGTGTGATTCTTCTATCATTCCAATCTTCAGCATCGCCTCTAATTCTTTCAGAACTATTTCTCTTGTGCGCCTATAGGGCTTTGTACTAACAGTCACGCCCGGCTGGTGTCAATATGGTGCTGTACGAGGGTTGTGCGTCCCGGCAGGGGAGAAAGGACATCAGCAAATCGTTGTTGTAGCACTGCTACATCCGCTCTTTGAGATGGTTGTTTAACTGGAGTGAGGCTGATGGGTTAAATTTTGGAACCTCAGGCCTAACTCATCTCTTTCAGTCACCGCGATCACTAAAGCCATGGGTACCACATCTGTCCATAATTTCAGGAGGTTGATGTTGTAAATTTGTTTGGCCCCGCCTCTATCACTACGCACAACCTCATAAATCGACATCGCTCACCCACCGTGTGACCACAAAGGGCCTTTTGTGTGACCACAAAAGGCCACTTGGCAAGTAATTTAGAGCTAGAGGATCGGAGTAGTACAAATACCTTGTCTTCCAGTGAGAAATTGCATAGCTTGTTGTACAGATGCTGCTGACATTCCTGGGCAATAACCGGCCCAGAGTTTTGTTTGTAGGTACATAACGTACTGCACTTCGTTCTTACTATTGCTAGGACCTATCTCCCAGCTTTCTTTAATCAGGTCCAGCACGCCCGCGGGGTTCTACCAAACAGTTCAAAGGGAAAAAATCCTGTGCAGGGCTGGGGCACCTCCCGGACTGCAAACATATGCAGTTGCGGCTATCTTCGTGCACAAACTTCTGATAATTGATTTCAGGGATCGGCTCAGCCTTTCCACAAACTCATCAGTTTGGGTGTGGTAAACACTGGTCCTCACCGCTGAAATCCCCAACAACCCGTACAATTTGCGTAATGTGCGTGACCTGGTCAGTCATGATTTCTTTCGTTATCCTGACTTGGGAGATGACCCAAAAACACACTTAGTGGAGATACTGCAGAGTGGATCTGCTTCAGGGTATTGCATTACATAGTCCACCGACACTAATATGAAGCGATAGTCGCAAACACTCCACTCAAATGGCCCGATGAGGTCCATACCCAACCGGTTGAATAGAACATGTACTAGCGGCAATGGATGCAATGGCGCCCTTAGAATTGCCGGATGTTTTACTAAATGGCAATATGGGCAGGATGCAAACCAACGGTGCACGTCTGCCCATATCCCCGGCCATTAAAACATTATTCGAGACATTATTAGCCTTAGTGAATCACACTCCCCATGTGGCCCGCCATTAAGTTAATGTGAGCTGCCTGAAAAATTATTTCCCGACGGCTCTTCGGTACTAGCAATTGCGTATTTTCTTCCCCTGTGTTAGCGTCATGACTCAATCGATACAATCTGTCCCAAATAATGCAAAATGGAAAAAAGGGACCGCTGAGTCAGGGTGGACCAATTGACCGTCGATAGAAATCACATGGTCAAAGGAGAAGCATATCATCCTGAGACTGTTCCAGGGGAATATCTTCCACAGGGGGAAAAAGTGGAACCGCCTGAGGCTCCGATGAAGCCTCAGTCATTTCCCCCCCTCCTGAGAAGCAGCATCACACGACCTCGCCTCACACAGCACACATTTCATATGTCCCTACCCTACCTACTCTGCACATTCCCTCACCGACCTGATAAACCCAGCCCAATCCCTCTCCTGGTCCTCCTGCTCCTGGTCCTCCCGCTCCAGGTCCGGTGGCGCCGCAGCTGCTCCCTGGGTCCTCCTCGGTCGGTCCTGCTGCTGTTGTAGTTTTTCGAGCCTCCTGGGCGGGTGGTTCCCCCGGCCAACCCAGAACAGGTTGCCAGGGAGAAACCTGCCCGGCTCTGCCGGCCCTGCTGCCTGGACGCCTCGGGCTAGTGGCTTCCCTCCCCAACCCGGAATGGGTTGCCGGGCGAGAGAAACGGGTTCTGCAGAGCTGTTACTCCAGCTGCCCCGGCTCATGCCCGTGGCACCTGCCGCTGTTGGCTGTGCACCCCTGGCTGGTGGGCCGTCTGGCCCTAGTGGTGCTCCCTTGCTTCGGAGGCAGCCTCCTCCTCGGATCCCGCGGTCATGCTGAGGCTCAGCTGCTCCACCCGGGCAGCAAATTGGAACATAGCCTGTGATTGCATGGCGAAATGCCGCTGTAGCGTCCTGGTTCTGCAGGGAAACTTGCTGCTCTTGTGTGACCTCCAATTGCTGCATCTCTTTCGGCATTAGAGCCACGGTTTGGCCTAGCTCCACCATTTCTGGGATTTTTAGTCTGTCCCTGTTCTGGCACCAGATGTGAAATAATCACTCTGTACCACAGCTTGTAGGTAAAATGCTGAATGTTTATTTGTATCAATAGTCAGTTTAGAGCATGACAGTCGCTTGAATGCTTGGAGGGGTAGCGGTTTTCTCTGGCCATGCACTCCGGCAGCTTTGCGTAAGCCTTTTCTGTGGGAGACAGGTGATTAAGAAATTGCCCACACCTGTCCCCAATCCTCAAGTCCCGTGAACCACACCTCCAAACATTCCCTCCCACAAAGACAGAGCTAAACCACACACACCGCTCAAAATTAAAGGCACATCTCTCAGATTTATGAAGAAAGAAAATTCTGAATATAAATATCTTTTTTTTCAATTTAGGTTCGTAGCTAAAGATTTTATGGATTGCGGGGAAGCCAGTGTCTCTGTCTGGACTTTCGCTCTGTGTTTAATGCTGTCTAGATTGAAATGTAGATTTATGGCACCAATATGCTCTGTCCTGCTTTAACATCCTATAAGGCATTATAGGAGGGCCTCTATAGTAAAAACACATATTCTCCACACCCCCCACCGCACCCCTCTCATATTAGGGGTTATGGGAAGCGTGATCTTTAAAAATGAATGCCATAAATCATATTCCCAGCTATTATAGCATTAACAGGAGCATGGTTTAGTCATTTAGGTCATGCTAATAGTTTGGTGTTAAGGTTGTGGATTGTCCAAGAAGCGCAGAATATGTGAGTGTTAGCTGCATTTGTGTTGGTTAGATTTGTTACCCCCAAGTTTTGCCAGCCTTATCACTCCAGACAACATCCACATCTGCTCTGGATTTCGTTTTTCCAGTTGGTTCTTCTAAACTGGGACCCGCTGTGGTCTTCCAAAGAGACCCCACGACAAACTATAGGAGCATTTTGCACTCTGCGAAGGCACCGGATGCCAGAAGAGAACATATTAAATTTGTTACTAATTTTAAACTTGGCATGGCGGACGGCGTATCTGCCACTAGCTGGATGGAGGCGGGTTCAGCCCCACTGTGACCACAACCACAATACAAACAAAGCTTACGGAACAGCAGCTCCTAGTGTTCTGCTGACAGTTAATGTTTAGAAAGGAAACTTTTAAAAATAACCCAGTGTAATAGAATTAGTGGCTGAGAGGCGTCTGGCAGTGTGCTGCCACCCTATTTAGCTCGAGCACCAGATTGAAATAATGGAAAGCATAACCAGAGCAAAGGCATAAGGCTGACTTAGTTTTTGTAAGATCTAAACTTAAAAATGTTAGTATGCTTTTGTTCCCTCTCTGATATTCGTCTACTGTAATGTCAAGAAAAAAAATTAAATCCCCTCTTTAACTGAATTTTCTTTCTTTGATATCCAGGATAGTCTAGTGGTCTAGGTGTTGGGCTCCCAGCCAGAAGGTTGTGGGCTCAAGCCCCAGAGTTGGCCTACCTGTAAGCATCCTTGAGCAAGATGCCTATCTACAGTATCTGCTCAATGTAATAGCATCATGTAATTGTAAGACTTGGGATAAAAGCGTCTACTAAATTACCAAATTGTAAAATTATAACTCAAAATTTGAACTTCAGCTAACTGTTGATGTTAGAAACCTAAACGTGCATGAGGCTCTATGGGGGGGTGGGGCACGCAACAATCAAATTTTTTTAATGCTGTTTCAACCACAAGGGTAATTCCAGACACAAATCATCCCTTTAAAAATGTATAGCCAGCCTGGGTGAGGTGAGTTACAGTTAACAACAGTGGATAAGGTGAGGATTGAGTTACTATAAAAATACAGCTGTCTGCTTTCTCCTTAACAAACCTGAAGCAAGTATGCTTGGCCCCGTTCCACCCCCACCTCAACCGGTCTTATATCAGCCAGCAGAGCTTCATTTAGATTCCACTGATCTCAGAAGCGTCTCTGCAGGATCTGGTGGCATAACAAGTAGGCATTTAACAGTGTAAAAAGAACAGTGTCTTCTACCTTCCTACATGTCATAATTTTGTCATATAGCCTTCCCCTGAGTCAAAAGCTATATAAAAAAGAAAAAAAATCCTATTGCTACATTTGGTCACACACACACACACACACACACACACACACACACACACACACACCTAGAAAAGATAATTACATAATATGACCAGTGTTCTATTGTATTGGCCACGTGTTTTCCTATTTGCCTGTTGTAATGGCTCCTGTTGTTAGCGGCCTCCTGTCTCACCCATGGAACTCCAGTGACCTCTAGAGACCGTTCTCACCACATACAATATGGAGGATACCTGAGGGGCTCTGGCATGAACACCTGGTGACACATACACTGAACTGCCGGCTTCAGTACCAGAATATAGACATTGTGAAGCCTCAAATTCTCACACCATGAATGCATGACATTACATTGCGCACACATACTGTATATTGTACAGTAAGTAATAGAAATAATTGCATACAGACAGGACGCTGGGCCACCCTGGTGTGTCGCTGCACTTCAGATCACCCTGATGGGTGTGATCTAATTGTTCTGCCCATTCCAGCAAACACAGAGCAGCCTGTGTTTATGGGACTGGCTTTACTCCCTTAGTTCATCTGCAGTTCAGTTAAACTCAAACAGTGGCCCTTTCTCTCTCTCTCTCTCTCCCTCATTCTCGCTCACAAATAAACAAACTAATATGTATTGTTCCACATTTAAATGAACACAAAAAGTACAATGGTAAAACCAAAACTGAGAAAACTGTGTATGTATATTTCTTTCCACTGAAAACCTTTGAAACTCTGTTGCAACAGGGGTGAAGACAATAGCATTTCACGGTTCCCTTTAAATATAAAATGTTTTGATAAGCAGGCAGATGGAGAAGCACTATAACTTTCACACTGAGGCAGACCGAATTAGATCCCTCCTGCACTCCAGCCTATAAAACGGTTATGCAGCACGCAGCACAAACACAGAGCAATCCGTCATGGAACCTTTGCACCCCAAAATCCCAAGGTGGAGAATTACCCTGAAAGAAACCCTCCAAAACTTCACAATAAATCTATATCCCATACGGACCAACCCTGGGAATTCATTTCTCACTCGCCAGTGGACAAACACTGTGTTTCACGGAAGAATTGAGCTTGAGACCAGAAAGAGACGTAAAAGGTATTTTATATGGTTATTATTGTTGTTATGATCATCACTGAATGTGTACCATAAAGAAGATTATGGAGAATTTGTGGAAGCTGTAAATAACTGCTGTGGCAGAGGGCTGTAAAGCTGTCGCTTTTAACGGTGGGACTAAATAAAACCTTCACATTTCAGAGTACATATCCACCATCGCAAACATGCCGGTGTGTGTTGTCCACGCACAACTATCACTATAGACTGTGATACATAATGCTTATCAACACATTCCTATCAACATTAATTGTGTCTAGGCTTTAAATGTGTGTTCAAACGGTCTTCGTGGAAAAGGAAAACTACTGTAGCCGAAACCACGGCAGCCGGGCAGAAAGCTCCACGAGCAGAAGATGTACCCACCCACGTATTATCCGCTTTGCGTATGCGTTCGTGTGGCCTCCATGTGCCACGTACAGTGTGGGGGCCCGATTCACAGATGCCCCATGCACCGCCATACGGCCGGTGGCTCATTAGAGCTCAGATGGAACGCATGAATCAAAGGAGGAGAGAAGAGGAAGTGATCAATCTGCTTAATGGGAATCCCCGGCCGATGAGTGTGGGCTAGCCGTCTGCATGCATCTAGCCTGCTTCATGTGACCCCGCCCCCCCCAGCCTCAACAACACACCCAGCGTGTCCGTATCGTCGCACACACACACACACACACACTGTTCCCAAGATAAACCATAACCTCCCACAGCGTGTGCACCTCGCGTGGCGGTGATGTGGTTTTTGAGGCCGTGCCTGGAGGAGGTGACGTCTCCCATGTGTCGCCTGCCACCCCACGCACATGTGCCGTCCATATCCCCCGTCCCGGCTTGATGTGGGGGGACCTTCAAAAGGCGCGACGTGAAAGGGATTCATCAAGCAGCTATTTTTGCGTGGGCAGGGTGTCTGCGTTTACACGCAACTGTGTATTTATTGTGAGTGTGTGAGGTTGCGGAAAGCGTTGAACCTCTCTGGTTGTGGTGATGGAGAACCCAAACTCCAGGGGGTCAAGGTTAGTTTTGATTCCCCCGCCCCACATACACACACACGCACACACACAGTACCCTACCGCCTGCTTTAGTTGGCAGACAGCTCCTATAGCTTTGATCTGGTACAGTGCACTCTCTGCCTTCAGATACACTGCTTATCTATTCAGCGCAGGGCTACCGGCAGTGCTTTAAGAATCGAGTTATGCTAAACAGATGTTGATTTAAACCAGAGGTTGACCTTTGACCTGGGTTTAGAGGATAATGTCCCAGGCAAGGAGAGCAAGGTCCCGTTAGCTTCCATGAATCAGGCCCCCCCCGCCAACATTATTTCAAAATTGCTTAGTTGCATGGAACTCCCTTTAGTGCTGAACAGACTTTAATAAAATTGATTTTCTGAGTACACCCTTTTAGCAGCTATAAGCTTGAAATATGAACCCTTCATTGCTGAAAGCATTTCATTTCTTCTTTTATTTATTTTTTTGCCCCCGTAACTAATGATCCAGGGAAAGAGTGTGAAATTCTCCTCGGCAGCTATTTCCATAATTAAACACTGCTAATTATAGAGCTTTGGCTGACTTTAAACAAACAGGCACAGTTGCCGTGCAAACGTTGATGCCTTCCACTATGCAAATTGCACCCATACCTAATGTGTTCTTACAAATGAAAGTGAAAACAATGAAGATGTATTGCCCATGTAAACACAGGTCTCAGAGCAGACAATGACAGAGGGCCTGTGGGGCGGGGGCACGAAACACCACTGGTGGCTTCTAGACAACCTACCGCATTGGTACGGTATTCTGTGAAATGAGGAGGATCAAATGATTCAATGAGTATACATGGTGTGTGTGTGTGTTAATATGCAGTCATTCATTACTATAAGTGCCCCCTATGGTGGGAGGGGGGCACTTTTGTCTTGGCAAACCACAACAACAAACATTTCCACACTGTCGATTTCAGTGTTTTGATAGTGCTTGTCAATTCATCAGGGCTTGACAGCAAGCCACTAGAAGCCATTATATCAGAGAAATGAAAATTATATATGAAGATTAACATCAAGTCATTTGTTGGGGAGAAAATAATACCGCCAGTGTATAAACAGACTGCCAGTCTGGGAGCTGTGCTGCCAGTAATGCACACATCAACAGCATTTAAATTATTAAAAAGATTGGAAATCATAATTGGCCATATATTTTTTTCCCCCATTCTACACCACACAAATGGCTCGCCTGGGGTCCTTGACATTCACCGCTGGTTTGTAATGTAAATGACAGACCTGTATTTGCTCCATATCTTAACAGCGGACGGAGTGATTGACTAGCGAATATAAGCACAAGCTACAGGTGGGGGTCAATTATCATTTGAATAATCGAGCATCAGCGGCGGCCCAGCTCGGCTGTCAAGTGTGACACATTTTTATCTCTATGCATTTCAATGAAGTCAGCCTGGTACATAAAAGGTTATCACCTAGGAAACATATTTGCCTAGGCGCAAGTTAAACAGGCAAGTGAGATCAGCATAGATATTCAATTTAACCAGTCAACCCTGACCTATAAATATTTTAACAAAACCCAATGAGCCCCCCGCTACATACACATACACACACACACACACACACACACTCCCACCTCTTCTCTTTGATTAAATTCCATTTCAGCAGCAGGAGATAGGAGGAACTCGATGGATGAAGGCATCGGGGAGGAATGGAGGGTATGAAAAACACATATTGCAGCTTATCTATGAAGTGGATTGTTTAATGCATCTGTCATCTCCTCACCTGAGGGACAGAAGACTGGGAGGATGAGGGGTAGGAGGGGACACATTTACGGGTCCCCACATTCTAGGACTAGCGCTTCCTCCAAAGTTGAGGAGACATGGACTAATCTATAGTTGTGAGTTGACAAATCTGGCCTGACACGGTGCTCTGTAGCTGTTAGGCTCAGGAGACTGGCATTAATCACAGTGTGCGCTCTGCCGAGAGGGCGGGCACACTGGGGACGCCACAAAGTGAGCTGGAGGTTAAAAAGGCAAAAGGATTAATCAATACAGCCCCATAATAACAGCTCTCCACCAGCACTTAAAGCCCCACTGGTACCGACATGCAAACACCCTGCCTGGCCCAGATGGGCACCCGCTCACAGATTTACATACATGCCTGCTCACATCCACAAGCACGGGTGCACATACTTTACATACGGCTGCATAGTCTCATTGATCGTCATCAAATGGTGACGCTTGTGCAAATTTCAAATTGTAACAAAACTGAAATTCGTCAATATAACACTGAATATGGGAATTTGCTTGATAGTTACCTTTTTGTAGCTATGAATATAAGATAGAGTACTACTACTCTTAGTTATATTAGAATAATTTAAGTACTACTTTTATCAATACTGTAAAGAATATATTATATAGACGAAAATGTGATTTGTCATTATATAGACGAATACTAGAATGTGATCAGACTAGGCTACATATTTGTCAATACTTAGATTAATATATATTATACTAACTGGGGGTGACCCCGAATAGTCGACTATTTGACGATTTGATCTAAGGAGCCTAATTCGACTGCCAATCTCAGTTACGAAACAAGGATCATTCCATTCCGGCTATATGGGTGTGCTGAATGTCTGATTTTACATAGAATTGCTTGGTTTCTCCCAATGAAGCCTATTTTGGTATAAATATAAATGTGTGCGTGAATATATCACCATGGCAGAGACATTAAATGGGTTAAACCAATCATAACACAAACCACTGATGTCACATCACAATAGCGGAACAACTTGTTTACATCAAAGATACTACATTCTGCAGGAGCTGGTAAAAGTTTTTACAAAGTCACAAAGTCTACAGAATTAAGAAAACATATGGGAAAGTATTGCTGCAAACCTCGGATATTAAGTTAACATTAACCGCTTTACTAAGGCTAACGAGATTGCGTTAGCATTACAAAGCATGCTACTAGCCCACATAGCGATCTCCAAGAGATCTAGGAGATCATCTTGAAATACTGCTTGAAGATTCTGCCGCTCGGCCCACTCCTGAACAAGACAGTGGCACTCCCATGGATATTTATTTTATAATTATCAATAGATTATTATTAATTTATTTAGTCAGTCCACCCATTCCCATGGGATTATGCTTGAAGATGTTATGATTGTGGTTTCTGTGTGGAAGTTCTGAAATGAAACATATTCGTTGATCAATTTGTGTTTGTAGCTACTCTCTAGTATTTTCACATGAGTACATTTTAGTACTAGACATACTAAAATGCACTACTGGTCAGCCAGTTTCCCCCCCCATATAATTAATATGGATCAATGAGCAAAAAAAAAACTGGAGCTGAAGTTGACATATGTTACTCCCCAGACCGTTCTGATAATATCTTTAGTTTTGTTTTAGCACAAAGTTTAATTTTCTGTTTCAATGTGTATCTGGAGAACACGTTTGAGGGAAATTAAAAAAAATAAACAGCTGGTCGGTTGCTGGTCCCTTTTACTAATATTGTCAGAAACAGACTGAGAAGATTATTTAATGTCACGCCATGTAATCCATGAATATTTATATATAATATATTATTATATATATTTATATATTAACCATAGACACATATAGGCTATGCCACAAGCTGGTGAGGGTGAGTCTCTTATCAATGCTGAGCTAACTTATCAACACATTTTTTTCTAATCAGCAAGACTGCAGATACACCCTTCTTTAATCCAAAGCGACTTACAATTACATGATGCTATTACATGGAGCAGGTAGGGGTTAGGCATCAAGGATGCTTACAGGTAGGCCAACTCTGGGGCTTGAACCCACCACCTTCTGGCTGGGAGTCCAACACCTAGACCACTAGACTATCTTGTCCCTGTTCTGTTACACATACAAGGCACTGTCATCTTATAAGTCGAGAGTCTGTTTTTAAATTCTGTGAAACTGACACCACAATGCAGTGAATAAATACTTTTTATTCACTGCTTTTGCCTTTTAAGGTTTTTTTTTTATTCTTCAGTTACAGATATTGTGATTTATTTTAGATTATTGTCCTGCAATGTATCGAGAATCGCCGAATCATTGTATCGTGATATCATTGTTATTGTGGGCAAAGCATCGCAATAATATCATATTGTGAGTTACTCTGCGATTCCCATTGCTGAAATTATTTAATCATAAAGCAGTGAAAAATAAAACTACAAACAAGCCATAGATTGTTGTATTTAGCTAGATAATCATACCTATTTTGACGGCATATTGAAAATATATTTTTACAATTAGGTCATTTAGAATACGCTTTTATCCAAAGCGACTTACAATTACATGCTGCTATTACATGGAGCAGGTAGGCTTTAGGCATTTCGCAAAAACTGCTTATTTGGTTAATGCTAGGACACAACATAGATCAACGCATATAATTATGAATTAAGGCATGGCTAGGTTAAAGATATCTACTATAAATATAGCCAAGTCAAGCCATGTAGCAGTGCTATCACTATACAGTATGTTCACCAGCTCAATAAATATTATTTATCTTATAAAATAATACTCACTACTTCCTTGTTCAGTTCTTTCAGTTCTTCCTTGTTGGAAGGTAACTGTGATCAACGGTCAACTGCCAGCAGAGTGAGGTGAAATGTTTTTTGTTTTTATTCATATTGTCGCATGTTGTCTCTTTTATAGAATTATTTTAGGTAGATGGTTGATATAGGTACCTTAAGGTTCTATATAGAATAGATTAATCCTTTTTTTTCTCATTAAATTCCATTTTCAATTACAATTCAATTCCAGTTCAAGATACCTAACCATTTCTAAATACTTCGCACTTACTTTAGGTTGCACTGAATAAAATTATGTACATTATACACGGTTTCTCCTCTCACACACACATTTCACCTTTCGTAACCATGGCTCCTCCCCAAGTGATGGACACACACTCCATCATGCCACTGTGCTGTGATTACACTGCTGCCTTGCCAACACAAAACTGACAAGCCCTCTCAGTAGGGAGCAGCGGGGGTGGGGGGTGTGCGTGTGGGGTGGGGGTCTTGTAGGGGGGTGGTGTGTGTAGATATAGCAGCAGCTAGCATGCGTACAGCCCAAAATCTGGCTCGAGCATGCTGTCCATACACCCCCCAACACACACACACACCACCACCCAGTGAGACCTCGACCGGGAGCCTCTGGCCTGACAGCGGATCTGTCACTACCCCCTCATACAGTCAGCCAGGCCTGATTTAGCAGGAAGCAGACAGTGTAGCAGGAGGTGAAAACTCCAGCTATTTGTCAACGTGGCGCCCCGTGTCAAGATGTCAGGCCCGGGGACATTCCCTGTGCAGCTGGGCTGTTAGCGCCAAAGACAGGCCGTATGGTCGGAGCAGGAGCATGCTGTCAGGGAGCAGTCAAGCTGCCGGAGACCAGCCGCTCATGAGACGCACCACGAGGGGAGATCCCTCGCTCGCGCCACCTCAAACGCCAACACACTCAATTATCCTTTACTCTCCTTGTCCGCTGGATGATGGTGTTCAGCTCTCTCTGTCTTTCTGGCTCCATAACTCCGCCATCATCGCTATCTATCTATTTCCTCTCTACGTTAGTCTCTCCTCTACAACACACAGCCTCTTCCCCTTGAGTGATTTTATTCTCTCTTTGTTGCGTCTTTAAGGTCGTCAATTCAGTGTGAGGGGAAATTATGTGAAAAATGTGGCACTTAATTTTAAGAAGACATGTGTATTATGTTTAAGTTTGTTTTTACTGGTTTCAGTTAAAGGAGCTGTCCTTCTGAATGTTTTTTATAAGGCTAAGGAAATAATCTCGCGTGTAAGTTGGTAAGTAACAAAAACATGTATTCATGTTCAAATCGAATAGAGTAAAACAGTAAACAGGCGTGCGCACTGGCTTGTACGTGCAAGGTATCTGGTCATCTGATTGTCTGCCAGCCTAGCAGAAACACACCAAGGCCCAGATCCAATCCCCAAAGATTAAGTGCTGAAATAACAATAACAGCAAATCAAATCAAGTAACATATGAAACGTCAACAAACAACATTAACTGTATTCATGAGCAACAAATTCATTGCTCTATCTTTTTCGTAAGCTTCTTTGGCTCAGCATTTAGGAGAGGTTGTGTGTGTGAGGGGGGGGGGGATTTACTGTTGCAAAATGCAAACAAGGTATTTATGGGTCAAACACAGCCTAGCTGGCTTTACGGCTGATTATGCCTCCCCCTCTACACTTTATTTCCAGAGGAGAACACATATTCAGATTGATAGCTGTTTGATAACATTTTATGCTGTTTAATACAGAATCATATTAGTTTATATTGTTAGAATGCTACAGGACTGTGGGTTGGGGGGAGGGATTGGACATTTCATGACAGTGTTGTGATTGTTTGGTTCAGCGCGTGTCTCTTCTCTTTCGTCCTCCTTTCTCAGTCCATTCTGTTTTCCCAGCCCTAACCCCCCTCCCATGGTCCATCTGGCAATGTTGCCCCCTTCCTCGGAACGTGGGCCGATGGAATTCCCTGGCCTAATTAATGAGGAGAGACTCACAGACGGCCGGAGGCTTTTGTGTGTTGGTCTCTGGGCTCTGCCTTGCCTCTGGAGGCCCGTTATTGAAAAGGATAATAAATTAGATCAACTGGCCAGAATGGACCAGTCACCTGAACTAAACGTCACACATTGTTCACCTACACTCTTTATGGTGGTGAACATTCACTGGAAGGGAAGAATATCATTTAATGATGTTGGACAACTTATTTGTGTTATTTGTAGCACAGTAGTAAGTAAGTTACTACTGTGTAAATATGCTCAAATATGCTTAGAATGCCTCCTAAAAAGTCAGTACTAATAAATTAACCTATTAATTGAAAAGGAATTGTTTGCTTTCCCTTTTTAATTATTAAAACAAAATTCAACATATAAACAAATTCAACATATATTTCTGTATTGACATCTACAGTGACCAACATGGTGCAAGCTGCCGCAGGCAGGGCGAGAGCACAGTGGGTCCCAGGCGACCAAGAGAGCCATGCTGGCAGCCAGACCTCGTGTCAGTGTCAACATGGTACTGTTTCCACTTAACACCACACTGATGGAGGACGCCAGGACAAACTACCAACTCCTACTCTACCAGGATGTGTGCCCACTACGGCCCTGGAGCCAGAAGTATCCAGCTGCCAAACACATCCTGGAGGGATAACAAGACACAGAGAGTGGCATATAGGGGAGGGGGGGGGGGGGGGAGAGAAAACTAGCTTCCTTTCAGTGCATCTCTAGCATGTGAAAATAAACAAGGGGGTGATATGTTTGCCTTTTGCCTTTCTCTTGAGCCTTTTCGGGGCATGACATTATTAACTGTGCGGGGCATCAATCATTCAGCAAGTTAATGACACTTCCAGCCCATGAATCTTTCAGCCCCCTCCCCCTAATCCCAGTAAGACACGCTGGGCTGTTCCTGCTCAGCAGCTGCCCGAACGAGGCGTGCCGTGGGCCGGCTGTTTTGCCAGCTCTCGTGCTTTGATCTTAGCTTGTGGAACAGATAGCTGTGAGGCCGGGCCTGGATCTGGCCAGCCCGGAGCCTGGACGCTACACACAACACACCCTCCCGCTTCCCGTCCACACACCCTGCTGGTCCCCTTTTTAGACCTCCTATTGGATGAGGAATAAGCAAGTGGGCCGAGATGCGATGTAATTCTGAATAAAATAAAAACTGTGTTCACTTGCTGATTTGTGTCCATTTTACAGGACAGGAACACTGTCTGGCTGTCGCGCCTTTCCCCTCAACAAAAACAAACAGTAAAGCCTTTTACAATTTGGAAATTACTATGACATCAATATTTGTTTTAATTCATTGCGCTGACTGACTTCATATATCTGTCTGTCATTAGGAGCCGGTCTGCAGGAACAGCCTTCTCCATTCACACTCCTCCGCTGACATACTTTCCTCTACTAATGGGGCCACCTGCAGGTCTATGCAGGCCCCCATCAGGCCCCCGTCAGAGGGGAATGACAGACAGAGCAGGCGGTGTGACGGGCGGTTGGTTGGAGCTGGGCATCTGTGACTGGGACCAACATAAGAGCTCTTTCATATCCCCCTGTTCCGCTGAGTGCCATGGGCACAGCACAGCCCTGGGCACCGTTACAGGCCAGGGCATCAACACATGTCAAGAAATGCATCCTCTGTGATCTGGGTGAGTGGAGCTCGACATAACACTCTCCAGAGATAGTGTTAGTTAGATAAATGGCATAAAAAAATAAAAATAAAATGAGGTTACTTATTAAGAATGTAAACATTTTTACAACCCCCCCCAGAAAACTGACATTCAGTTGTTAGTATTAAAACGCAGGGCAATCTCCCTAATTTTTTAGATATAAGGGCTGTTAAACACTCGAGGTTTTTCTTTCCCCACAGGCTATCTTTATTAGGCCTAAATTAGACCTACATCTAGTTAAAATCTTGGGCTAATAATAGCTCCAGCACCACTCCCCTTCGCTCAGAGGTATAATAATCATCTTTTAATGTGAGTATTTAAAGCAATAATTACAAAAACAAAGCTCGCAGTAGGAATCTGTTGGACAGCGGTGATAAAAAGGGCATTCAATTAGCATGAAGGCTGGGAGTGTCTGGTACCCAGGGTGTAATTTCCTTAAACATCATCCTCGGCGGGGCTGGTATGATCCTGACACACTGGGCCCTGCCTGGAGGCTCTCGTGCAAATTTATGGGTGCACTTTGCTCATTACACCTAGGGAGTAATCAGCCTTTTAAACAAACCTGTAATTTGCTGGGCCTGTGAAATCCACTGACTTTTCCTATCATCCGATCATACCATCATTCATCCTTTATTAGAAGGTGATATTTGTACATAGAATGTCACATATGATGTTGATTGGAATTATTTTATTTAAACTATCTAACCCACAAAGACAATGCCATCACTACTATATAATTCTTTATTATAAGCATCATAGGGGAACAGTGAAATATACTACCTTGTAAAATACAGTAGCTCCAGTTCGAAGCTCAGATTCTCTGTTTCTTATAAACACACACACAAGCACACACACACACGGCACTAATAGGGCACTAATCTCTCAGCAGGAGATTTATAGATATGTTAGGGTCAAGTAAATGTCAAGGCACGCGGGGGCCACTCTGCAATTATTGGGGGGGCTGACCTTAAAAAAGATGCCATTGTCAACATATGTGAAGTTTTCCTTTTTCATTTGGCATAAACAAAACAATAATAAAGAATTGAATATCAATTGTTTAACTCTAGTACAAAAAGTATAAAGAAAAAGAACAAAAAAGTAAAACTTAAAAAAAAACATTTGAAAGAAAGAAAATTACAAATATCATATCATATCATAAAGTACATCAAAGAAATTAGGGAAAAACAAGAATATTTTGGTCTTGTCAACACCACTCTGCACAGCGATAACAGTTTGAAATAATCTCATCAAGGAGCTATTATTCCAATAGACAGGCCACTGAATACACACACACAGATACACACAGTTCACCAAACACACAGTCATTCAGAGCAGAAACCTGAGCTGCACTTCAGAACAAAGTGGAAAACTCAAGGCGAGTTAAGAGGGAATCAAAAGAGAGAGCGATTTGGAAATTCAAGGGGATCAAATGGTGGCTTTATTGAGAGTTGAAGCCGCAGGCTAGATGGAATGAAAGCCTGGTCTGTGCTGGATCTACCTGGCCAGTCGAGGCGAGACACCCCTGTGAGAGGGAGCACTCAGGCCTGGAGGAGCCTTCACACCACCATGCAAACCCTCAGAGGTCACCCCAGCTCAGTGCCTCAGCATACTGCCGTGCTAATGCCTTTCTCAACAGGTACAGTGAACCAGAGGGCAGCCAGGTAACCCAACCTGATGGGATCATGCTGGCTCTCCGCTGGTAGGGCGGTCATTTCAGTGATCATCGTATTAGCATGGTCGCTTATGAGATGGCAAGTCAATGGGCAGCAAATGCAACATTTCGGGTTAAAGATTATCTCCTATCTAGCACGGGTGTGTGGAGCAAATGCAATTTCAGCAGCAGAAACAAGGAGGATATAATTTGTAATTACAAAGATCCAGCAAAGCCAACTCTCCCTATAGAGACACACAACAATGGCCTTAATTAAAAAATTTTCATCCAACCCCACCTCAAAGTAAAAACATGGATGACAAATTTGGCATTGGGATTCAGGCTCATGGCTATTCTCTGCCAAATTCACTTTATCGCCTATTGCCAAAACAAATCATATTTACATGTTACTAAAGAATGCTAAAACCTTTTGGCTACGTATCAGTCTACCAGCGCCAGTAAACTTCATTAAGGCAAAAAATGCTTTTATGAAACCTTGCCACAGTTGCAATTATAAATATGTTCCTTTGCGGAGCCCCCCGTCATGGGTGGGCCAGTGGCTGGGGGGCTGGCTGGCTGGCTGGCAGACAACTGATCACTAACCTGAATGGAAAGCAAGCCCAGGGAGCCAGCTCAAGTGACTGCTTTGTTACTGAATAAACGTCATCCGCAGCCAGGTTCACAAAGGACCATTTATCAACATGTTTACATCATAAATGCCTGTAACTATGGCGAAGGGAAAAATTGGTTGGTGCCCAATAGGGAATGAAAAGAAGCCGACATTTGCTGTCGTGCGATAATACAAAACATCCCTGGTGGCACTGGGAGGTACTGCTCATAAGAGCAGTAGCTCCCAGTGCTCCAGCCTTGTTCCAGAATGCCTAAGGTGAGATGATTGGTACAATATTGAGTCTCTGCTTTCTAGCACATTTGATATGTAGTAAAAGGTAGTCAAATTATCGTAATATCCTTAATTAAATCTAAGTAAAAACCTGAGGGATGTGCGGTTTGCAAGGGAAAAAAAATGTCTTGTTTCTGGCAACCCTGACAGTTTTGCTCAGCTTCTTGTGCCTTTGTGTCCAGGGACACAAATTACAAAGACATAAATTATAGTATTTATTGCTTTCACATCCCTGGAAATTAACGTTCCATAGAGAGGAATTAAGGAATAAATAAGCAAATTAATAAAAATCAAGATGACAGCAGGCCAACATACAGTACATCTAGAGCTACGTTTCTGTCAGTGTTATAGTAAATAAAATAAAATATTTTAAAATCAAAAATCCAAAAAAAAATTTGGCCGGGGGGGAGAGGGGGCTATAAATTACTTCTTTGCAGTTTAGGAGTCAAAATGTTTAAGAACACCTGCTGTAAGGTAATGTATCACCATGATTCACAATCAATGACAATAACTATATATGTCTTTACAAAAAGATAAAAATCTAAATAAGAATATTCGTACTGGAATTGCTTTATGCTTGTATGTGTTTCAAGTTGGTAAAAGCCCATGGTGTAGCCTTCAAAAACTTTCTAGAACATGAAGAAAAAATGAAAGCCTGCCATATGTTCAAAGCACAAAGTTAATAATCTTTGGCACAGTGGGAAAAACAAGATTTTCTTAAGCCTCCATTGGACCTGATGGTCATGATATATGTAATAGACCTTTGAGTAATGATGTGCAAATGCATAGGTAAAGTAACCTTGTTACATGATGCTGTCCTTATTTTAGAGAATGTTATCTACTTGCAAAACTGGTGGTTAACCGGTTCAACTGTGGACAAATGTACTAATTGTAAGTCGCTTTGGATAAAAGAGTCTGCTAAATGCTGTAAATGTAAATGTAAATGTAGATTACAACAAACTTTCACTTTGTTTGGCGCTGTAAGTGGTCATCATCATGGCCCTATTACACCACACACAGGTTTCTTCTTCACACATTGTGTAACTCTCACTGTTTACATTGTCTCAATATGAGCTCTGTTGGAGGAATTTATGAATGGAGCATAGTAACCGAACAGCGGTGCAACACCCAGTCAGACGACACATAGCTCACATCCTCATTAGATAACCGGGGCCGCTCAGCCTTGGGACTCACTAACAGCCTATTAGGACCTTTTCATCTGCAGCAGGCCTCCTGAGACCTGCTAGAGACAGATCTATGAATGAAGGAGCTGTTCACAGAGGCCATCTGAAGCCAGGGCGCTCCATCACTCAGTGACCTCTCCACGGGACACGCCATAGCAATCAGCACGCAGGCCTTAAAATACCACCCTACCTGTCCCAGGCAAGCCCCACTCCCTCAGGTAACTGCTCCCTGATATGCAGGGCCAAGGCGCCTGGGAGAAGGCCTCCATTTCACATAGGCCATTAATCTTTCTCTCGCCCTCCTTTTGACACCTGAACCGGACACGTCCAGCATCGAGTGGGCTCCTCTCCTGGCCCGATAACATCTGATCATAGTCCAGAGACAGACTTCCTGCAGAGAAAAAGCACCCCCCCCCCCCATACACACACACACCTCTCCCATGTGAGTCAGACACACTCACAAAAGAGACACAAAACACATGAAACACAAATAACACCCAAGCTAGCAGATGCAAATCCCATGCACACACATACGGAGACACACAAGGCACATAAATACGTACACAAACTAGGGGAAACTTTAGGATGAATAGAAAGACACACACACCGAGTTGTTAAGCTCACCAACAGGCAACCATCTGAGAGTGACAGCGCAATGAAACCTGACCCATCTTTGTTGACCCCCACCACACCCCTCTCCATCATATTGGCACACACAGACACACACACCCCTTGTGTGACGCACCCCTGCCTGACAATCTTTCTGATTGTAGATGCTGAGAGGTAGGAGGGGAGTTCAGTGATGCCTCATGACACTTATTGCAACACACACACACATGGACACACCCACCCACAGGTGAGGAAAATAAAACAACTTATTTGTTATCTCGACTCTCAAATGAAGTCTCCCATTCAAAGAAATGATCGCTGGGTTCCCTGTAGACGCCAGTGACGGCTGACACGCAGTTCACACGATAGCAGTGGTACGACAAGGTGCCGCTGTGATACCTGTTTAGACAAACCGCCTGACAACAACATGTGTCACTAAGCGCGGCTTTAGCGCAACTCGTGACGGGAAAAGGATTTGCTCGTCTTAGAAGTGCGGAGACCAGCCTCAAACACTCTCCTGCGACGAGTTTCTCGCAACCCCTCAGGGACATTTCACTTTCCCAGCACAAAAATAGCAGTCATCTCTTCAATCTGCTGCTGGGGAGGGGGATGCCTGAGTGGGGATAAGAGGTAAGAGGAACAAGACAGGCCATGAAGATTAGCGGCCCTAAACTCTTCATCTGGGGGCACTGAGCCGTCTTGTGGGTGGGGGTCGGGAACCCCTGCTCTTCAGGACTTACGAGGCGTGTGGCCCCCATTCCTTTTTATCAACCCCCTCCAATCAGGTCAGATTACACTGGGGTGAGCAGCCTGAGCACATTGTGTGGTTAATACCCCTCCCAAAAAGGCTCCCAGCATCCCCTTCTCCCCCCAGAGATGGACTGACAGCTGGCTTATATATACTAACAAACTCTGTTAATGTATGCAAAAGATAATGTATTTCCAAAATGATTATACAATTCGGTCATTTAGCAGATGCTTTTATCCAAAGCGACTTACAATTACATGATGCTATTACATGGAGCAGATAGGGGTTAGGCATCGTGCTGAAGGATGCTTACAGGTAGGCCAACTCTGGGGCTTGAACCCACAACCCTCTGGCTGGGAGTCCAACACCTAGACCACTAGACTATCCTGCCCCACTATAGGAAAGTACAGAGCAACGTGAAGCATACATATGAAAAACATGTTGCATTGCTGTGTGCGTGCAATTCAGTGGCGTAAGTCACTGTTTTTTGTATCCGTCCCTCAAGGTAAATACCCATTAACATTGCTGTTTATGGACAAGCCTTGCTCTGTTTCTGTACAATTTACTCAAAGCTACAAAACTTTTGTTTTATACATTTCAAAGTCAGCCAGGTAAATTGTTTACACTTTCTCACTTGCTACCATAGCCTAGCACTGGTCCCTGCCAGATAGATTACAATGGGTTGGGGATTGGGGGGGCAGTTGTCACACCTGAATGTTTTACTAGCTGTTTGAACTTAGCAGAGCTTTTCTGAAGAGTTGGGTAAACAATGTTAACATGGTGACGGTTTGTATGGTCTGACTGAGAAAACCCCAGCGAGGAGGTCTGTCCACGTCCAGCATCCTTAATATGGGAGTCAGACCACATCGGCTGCGATTCCTCTGTTGGAGTGCAGAGAACAGAGCGGTTCAGAGAAACTTCAAAGGGGTGTGTGTGTGTGTGTGTGTGTGTGTGTGTGTGTGTGTGTGTGTGTGTGTGTGTGTGTGTGTGTGTGTGTGT
>JAOEHI010000018.1:7171261-7188885 GCA_025447815.1 Percopsis transmontana | reverse complement strand
TGTGTGTGTGTGTGTGTGTGTGTGTGTGTGTGTGTGTGTGTGTGCGTGTGCGTGTGCGTGTGTGTGTGTGTGTGTGTTTGGGGGGGACGCACATGGCTGCTAATTTTTCAGGCTGGGCATATGTGGCAGAGAGCTCAGATTTGAGGTTCTCCTCTCACATCAAAGCCAGGCACCTTAAAAGGTCTGGCTGTGTTTGGACGTGGATCTGCAGAGGTGAATGAGAATCAAGCAGGCGCTGCACAACCCTCAGAAGTCAGACTCTCTTCTCTTTAACCCTCCCACTCCCCTCCACACACATGCACTCTCAACTCCCTGGCTTGACAAAGAGAAGAAGAAAAACAAGAAAATTCAATAATGCCTTTGAGGGGCTGGATTACCTGAGGAGACGCCTGTGCTTCTATGCCGGGAGTCGAATCTCATGTGCCCTCCCTCTCTCCTCCCTCCCTTCCCCAGCTTGGCTAAAGACAGCCCTCAAAAAGCACATCAAAAACTCTCCTTTGATGCCATGGCAGGCAATTAACCCCTCAAGTCCAAAATTACAGATTGCAGGGGATGTGACACATTTTGGATGGGTGGGGTGTCTAGAGTGTGCATGTGCCTACGTGAGGGGTTTGTGCATGGGGGGTTGGGGGGAGTGTGTGTGTGTGGGGGGTGGGGGGGTGGGGGGGCGTTTGAGGGCTGCATTGTTTGTTTTAAAGCTGGCAATTTTTTAATGAAGCAGTGGTGAATTTGAGACAACCCATTTCTGTCAGTTTGAGAAGTAAAGTAGGCTAAACCTCAGGAGGAAGGCTAGCTCCACCAGAGGAAGTGTTCGCACATTATTTGTACTTCTGCTCACTTCTGAGGAGCTATGCTGCAATACAGACGGAACAAAGGAGACGGTTTCCTCGCGAATTTTAATTACGTTGTGGGCGCAGCCAAACAATGATGAGGTCTATCCTGGTTTCAAGCGTGTTTGTGTGTCACCCGCTTCTCTCTGTTGCTTTGCATAAAAAATAATTAGGCTGGATTTGGAGCGGCGCCGCCAGTTTGAGATTGTAGATAAAGTCCTGTGTTCTCTTGACTGATGTAGACGCCAACATGCATTACAATTCGATGGGTTTTAACACAGATTGAACACTGTGTGATTTACAAAACGCAGTTCCTCGTCAGGTGCGGGGCATGCGTTTGACCCCCACAGTGGAGGTGTGACAAGCCCTACACGATGAGACAAGACCAGCGTAGAGTTGTAGAGCTGTGACCGGCGACACCTGACAATAAACGTATTCTGTCTGAGAGAGCTGCAATGGCTAACATTAAAAACACAACATCAAAACACCCGAGACCATAAGCACCAAGAAAACGAATTTAATAACATTGTCGAAGCACAAATGCTCTCATAATTTAAACTAATCTTAATAATCTAAACTAATTTATTATGGAGTTCATAATAAATTTGTTTGTAGATTTTGTGATTATTCAATTAAGCAGGACTGACATGAGACAGACATGACATCTTTAACATGAGAACCTACTCAATTAGGATGTTTTAATTTGATTAATCGATTAACCTCTAGTAAACACACAGGTTCTTGAAGTTGACGAGTAGTCTGATTTAAATACTGTACATTGGTTGAGCAATTAGTATTTCTAATTTGTACACTTACTTCTCCCACCAAACACACACTCATCAGAGTGGGTTTGTTCCCGCTGTTCCCTTATCATCTTTCGAATCTGAATGTTATACCTGCCAGGACCATAGTTGTTTTAATAATAATATGTTACCAATCTGAGTAACTACAGTGCTGATGTTGACATAAACAAGTCATAGTATTTCCACTGGAATAATAGCTTTGGATCTCCTTCCACTCCGTTACACAAAGAGTGTCTGCAACTACATGTGCCCACATTTGCCTTCACAGGTGTTTTGTGTGAAGTCAACGCTCCAGTCAGACAATTACAAACTTCAGCCAGTCTGAAAGCATGGAGATATGGAAAGATGTACTTTCATGATAATCATAGGAACTTTAACACAATATCTAGGCTATATGTATCACGGTATTTGTTTATTAATTCAAAGTCCCATATTTAAAGAATCCACACAAGGCTTATGATACAGGGGTATGAACTGTTTGTACTAAATCTTCAGTTTAAAACAAACCAGAACCTTAACCAGTATTATATATTGACATGTTTGGGACATATTCTATCATTAATTTTGGCTATAACATTTTGTAACATGACATATGACAATATCAATTTGACACAACAATTTGATCATGATACAATACCACTATATGTTAACATTGAATTATCGCATATTTTTTATTTCCCCTTTACATGCCCTCCTGGCAGTTTAAGATGCCATGGCTGACTCCAGCTCTCCTCAAGACATTGTTTTACGAAGGGCTGTCACACCGCCCTCCCATGGCAGATGCTGGGATTACACTGTGATTACAAGCAACTCAATATTGTATGACAGCCTCCTCCGCATGAGGGACTTACAATCATGTTTCATTAATTCAGCTTGAATGAAGCCTCATTTCAAGCATTGAGGACTTTAAGATTTATGTGAAATTAATAACATGACAGATGTCTTCACAATTCCACCCCTCGTGGAAATAATAAGGAAATACTGATTTTCTGAAAAGAGAGAAAAAAACACGTTGACACCCAGACAATGGAGGCCACACACATGAAACAGTTCCTCAGATCGTGATAAGTCAGGTACCAAGGGGTGGGTAAAATGACAGATTGGTATCAAATAGCCTCATATAGCACATCCTTTCTGCTTTAATACAAGTCATGTATTCAGTCAGGATATTTCTATAGGACATTATCATCCAGGGAACTTGCCAAAACACATCATGCATAAGAGCTTTTCACTCTTTTTTTTTAATTTTCATGACTTACCATTACTTCTTATCTTTTCTTTTTCTTCTTTAACAAAATGCATCTGTGTTTCGAAAATGTCTCACGCATTTGTGGAAGCTCGGGGAGCCCTGCACAACATGGCCTCAGGCTAAAACCCCTGTGCTCGCTCTCTCTCTCTCTCTCTCTCCCCTTTTGTTTTGACTGTCTCTGCGCAGAGAGCGAACAGGAACGAAAGCTTCACAGCCGGCAGTCTTGCACAGTGCTGCCCTCCCCAGGTGTTCCCACACAGCACCTCTACAGAGGCGATGGGGAGACGGTCTCTCTCTGCTCTTCAAAGACGAGGGGAAAGATAAATCATTCAGGTGGGCTTTTGTTCCAATATGCCACAGAGCTGCGATCACAATCCCTCTTCCACTCTCTTTGTTTTCAGACTAAAGCGTTGAGGTGTGACAGTGGAACTGACTTCCTCTGCAGTTTGTTTATGCAGCTCAATCACATAAATTCCTCAAATGTGAAATGACACCATTGACATAGAGAAGTGAAAAAGTGAGATGCTTTTATGGTGCCAACACTGACAAAATTTGGATATATAGACTGTATTTTAAACAGCGACAATCCATTTGGACCAGGGTGAGGCGGGGTTCTAGTTATTTAGATTTCAGAATTCAGATAGATAATTGTTACGAAGTTAAAACAAAATGTGTACAAAGACTCAGTAATTGTGAAATGGTTAATACTATAGAAGGCTCCAAGGAAGGAATTGAAAAATATGAGATGCAAAGACATGATTTGCATGGAAATCTATTTGCTCCTTCAAACAGTTAAATAACAGAAACATATAGAGAATAACTCGGACAAGCCCTAGCTCGGAGATGAAATATTATTAATAAAAGTTAAACAGACAAACTGACAATGATAATGAATATATTAAATGTCATTTCAGCCGAGACTAAGAGTCATTGCTCTGTAATTAATTTTATCTTTTTATTCGGCTCCTCTAAGTCATCCAGCTATGAATTAATTTTTTTTGTCATTGAAGACTGTCTGTATTTATTCACACTCATTCTGTGCGAGACACTGGCATGAGTCTTGTGTACGTCTTGGTTAGTGAAAGCACACCAGCCCACCATCCAGTCTGCTGCAGTCATTTAACGGAATACAATGAAAACAGAAAAACAATAAAGGAATATCTGAGTTATTAAATTGGATATTGCGGTAATGCATAATCTAACTTCATCTCGATGGATCTTTGTTTAGCCAGAGAGAGCTGAGGCGCTCTAATAATTGAAAAACTTTTTTTTTCTTTCCTTTTTTTATGAGAGCCAAGCCTATGCAAAAGTGGGTGGATGGATGAATGTGCAGTGGTGCATTAATCTTTATAACATTATTATTTTTTCATCATTTCTAGAGTAACAATTGTCTGCTGTATAATAGGATCAAAGTGAGTTTGATAATCACGTCTGTAGACGACGGGGCTTACAGTGTGTCAGTCACATACTTTCTAATGGAGTCTAATTCAAGCTGAACTTTCACTGCTTTACACTTCAATGGGCACGTCGGCCCTCCAGCTTCTGTGGGGAGGACTGCACCGTGCTAAACTGTCTTCACTTTAAATGCTTGGCGTTCGGTATGTCTGTTTTATAATTACACCCAGACAAACAAGTACTACAGCATATTCACACTATGTCCCTTAGAATTCAGGATATGTTTAAAGAACAAACGGTATAAACAGAAAAATATTATTTCATTTCACAACTTGATTGATTGACACTCGGGTGAGCAGGGCGGATTTTAGAATGGGGTTGCCAGCCTCTGACAAGGAGTTCATTTACTAATAAATGGGGAAGATACAGGGTGGAGTCGACATGCGGTCTGGGTAGCAGTGGATGGCCCCTGAGGTGGGCCGTGAAGAGATGGGGGGCGCGGGGGGCCTTGGCCACTCGCCAGCGCTAACTGTACTTATCCCAGTCCCGAGCCGCTGCGAGAACATCCATCTCCCTCCCCGCCTGACACAACGTTTATTCCCACATTCATTTGTCATGTCCCCCAATAAGCCGGATGAATAGAAATGCTGTGACCGTGATGGATGGTGTTTCTAATTAAGACCAAAGAAAAGATCTGTGCTCAACTTGAGATGCTATTTTCTTTCTTCCTCCTTTCTGTTCATCCAATAAGCCCACCCCTACCAACCCCCTAGTCCAAGTAATGGGAGTAATGGTCTTTGCAGCCACTGTCAGTCAGTTGTAGGTCATTTGACAGCAAAGAAGAGGGGAAGGAAAATAAAGGAGAGAGAAATAAAGAAAGAAAGGAGAGTGTGTGAATGTGTGTGTGTGTGTGTGTGTGTTGGGGGAGGGGGGGTAAAGCAAATACTCTGTACCCAGGACACTGTTGTTTGTTTGTTAGCTGTGTTTAAAACAAAGAGTGCAAGGCGTTGAGAATTGCATGTGAAGGAACTCCCCTCAGAGATTAGATATTCAAAGGCATGCAAATGACATCGCCATGTGCCGTTTTACAAGGGGCTTGTGTTCATTTTGGATCTGCTTAATTACTTCATTTCTAAAATAACTTCTCTGTTGTTTACCAGCACAATACAGATAAAGGCTGTGCACAGCAGAGGTGAACGGCATTTGATGTCTCCACTTTTTGCATTTTGCGTTTTACTGGGTGGTCCACAATATGTTTATCAGAAATTAATATGGAATCCATTTCAAAGAATATGACGTACAGTATGTGAGGTCCTTCTGACAGACAATTAAATACTAATTGGGTAGTCAAACACGCAAAAAGATTATCCTGACCTTATATTAATATATACTTTGAATATCTCAGCATTGTCTTTGTATTTTACAATATATCATAAAGAATATTAACAATAAGACATCACTTCATCCAAACTAGTCTAGTTTCATTCATTAGCAATGATGACAAAAATATTATTAGTATATTGTGTGTCACAAAAAAAAAATTCTCAAATATAAATATAAATAAAAATAGATTCAATAAAAAAGAATAATAAAAAAATGCAAACTTATTTCCAAACAAAATTCTACTTAATAGCTGAATTAATACCATAAATGGAAGGCACAATACAAAAACCCAGCGAGATGCACTCATACTGAATGTATTTCAGTGTGTGTGATGACCAAGATCACATCAGGATGGATTTTATGGACATAAGCCACAGGGGCTGTACTAAAGCCCAGCAGTTAATCACCTTGGTTAGGTGAGAAAAGGCCAGATTGAATTACAGGGAAGCAGCATATCTGTGGAAGGAAGCCACGCATGACGAATCTTCACCCGCCTTAAAAATGCAAGCAGGAGGAAAGTCCCAGCAGGGACCTGGTTTTGAAAAAAGAAAAGAATATCTGTGAAAAGATTCAATTACTGTAAATGCATCAGGGGCACTCATGCATGTAACACATAACATAAACAGTATTACAGGTCAGGTGCCTATTGTGAGATGGTAGCCAACATTATACTAAACCAATATCTGTAACACATGGCACATACAGAGGATCCCAGACAAATCTGAAGGATAAATTGCTACAACACCTACATACAATTCCTACCAGTGAACAAAGACACTCTTACACCCTCTTCTCAATCCAAAGAGGTAAAATGGTTCTCCATTTCAACCAAATATATTTCTGAAAATAGAAAATCCCGTAACCAATACCAAGCCCCATTATTCACACTCCCTATATGAAATATGGGCTTAGGGTTCCTTATTAGCATTTTAAATGTTTATTATAAATATAGACAGATAAATGTATGGATATTTTTTATTCAAAATGAATTTACATGACCTAGAAATGCTGCAATACACAATGAATAATCTACTGCTGCCTGCAGACCCTCCAAAATAACTCCAATATTGCCAGAATAGTCTTCCCATGTTCATCACATAACCTGCTTTGCTCCAATCAGCCTGGAAACCTCTCTTCTGATTTATACCAAGAGTGACATGCTTAATCCAATGTTCACTGGGATAACACTAAACAAATAAATAAAATATACAAGAAAAACATCATCCTGAGGCCAATGCCTAAATCTATTTTCCATGTCCGCCCTGAGAGTACACGCGATGTTTATTACAGTGAAACAAGGCGGGACGAGGATCAGAGCTTGTCTGAGGGCACCCTCGGAGGACCAAACCGCTGTTTTTCACTCATATCCCAGTGTATACAAGCTGTAAACCCACGCTGGTATCACTCGGCCCTTTGTTAAAACTTGTATACTGGTCCTTCTCTTGATCGGACAGGAGGGGAAATATTGATCGCTACACATTGCAGACACTGCTCACATGCACAGCAACCTTGAAAAAGTATGATATGGCCAATATGTAGAGGATTCCCTCGTCTAATGCTATGTGTGTTGTGGAATGACCCCCCCCCCCCACGAACACACACACACACACACATGCTGGTGTATGCTTATGTGAGAGGCACTGCCCGATCGTTCATTATTAGCTCAAGTCTGTCAAACCAAACAATGAATACACTCCTCAAAATTGATGATTATATAAAGTGCATATGAGCAAAAAGACTTTCATTGAGCGACCTACTCTCCATGTAGGAGGTGACAGCCATGATGGATATGACACTATACACCAGATTTATCTTGGAAATAGAATAATTACATGCTGTGCATGGATGGTGGTCTGTATTCATACTGATAGCTAACATGAGCAGCTAGCAGCATAAGCAGAAGGGGGTGGGTGAGTCACATTCTTGAGGCCCTCCAACCTAGAATCCCATTCGAAATCTTCACAAACTATTGGACAATAGATTATCGCTGGTCAAAGTTAAGAGGCTAGCCTATGCACAGCAGCACCCTGAAGGTGTGACCACTACAGGGACGTGCAGCTCTTCACAAGGTGACCTTAGTACAGCTAATAGTGACAAATATGCCATTAAAGTGAAAACTTGGGTCATACCACACCACTTACAGAAGACTACATAAACTAAAACAGAATAATACACTACATAACAAATTCTTCCATCTTTCTTTGTTCCTTTCTACAGGAAGACACGTAATCTCCATGATTTAGCACTGCCATGGCACAACACAAATGGCCGGAGTGTAAATGCTGGATGTTTCAATAGAACGAGTTTCCATTACACATTCTCAGTTGGGCTGTTCTGCTCAGGGAACTGAACAAACACCTTTACATGCTGTGTTGCCTTTATAATTGAGTGTGCATTTCCCATACATCAAAACAAGAAAGAGGCCTCTCTTCATTTTACCACAGCCCAAATTCAGACAAGCTCTCTATTTTTTCTACCATGAGGGTGAAGACACAATCCCACCACGGTGTCACACAGAACTTTATATACAAGCACTAAGAATAGTCTTGTCGCCTCAGAAGCGCGGGTGTATTTTACAGGTATCCGTCATTCTGCTGTCAATCCCGGAAGCATATTTCACACACCGCTGGTACCTCTGCATACACGCCTGCTCACTTCCCGATTGCATAAATACAAGAGGTGCCACAGTGGACCGAATCCAATTCCACACCTGCTCAGACATCTCATGCAAGTACATGCACCTGCCATTAAGAGCAGAAAAAAAGCAAATAAATGTGTGCGCCGTTTAAAGAGTGGAGAAGGAAATAATTCCAACAAGTCCATGGTTCCCCCATGATGAACAATTAGCCTTGAGCACTTGTTAGCTATTTGTTGTTACAATGACACAGGACTGCTACTGTAAATTAACAGGGTCAAGAAAAAGGGAATAGATCAAAAAAGCACCTTAACTAAAGATTGTTTGTGTATCTAAAATAAAAGGTGAGCTTCTTCATTGTGCAAGTAATTGAAGTCGATTCAATGGTTAGGATGGCTCAGTACAATTACTCTGTTGCCAGCCATTAAAATGCCCAAATCCGTTGTCTCTGAGTTAACTACAATAAAATTACAATACCAGGTTGACAGGCGGATGTGTAAGAGCCACTGAAATCTATCTGGTGCAATCCTTTTCATTCCTGTCCTGTATTTTAAGTGGGATGTGTTGGTGAGAAGTTGTGCCTTTGATCAACTAGTGAAGACAATACAGCTGTTCTCAGCCCTGTGGCACAGGGTTTACCTGCTGCTAAGTCAGGTATCACAGCCGGGGACCAAGCACCTTAAAGAGGCTTTAACCTTCCCCTGGATGCGGCTGACACGATTCATGTGGGCTGGGAGTGGATATGAGTCCAACTGTGCCACGCCGTCTTTCATGTTAGGCTGTTTATGAGAATATGGAGATGGGTTTTGTGTATCCGCGGGTGTTCCTTAAAGCAGCACTACAACCTCAGACCGGCCTGATCCCTGACGAGTTGAAATCTACCTCTCAATGAATCTCTTGTAGCACACTTAATACCCATAAGAACATGTCGAGCGAGGACCCCTCTTCTTGGTAACAGAAAAGAATTTGAGAGCAGATTAATATTATGAACAGTAATATTCCCTCTGCAGCATCTGCATGCCGCAGGGATTACAGGGCTCCTGGGTGATTACCGGCAAGGGAAGAGAGGTTACAACTCCCAAAAACTTTTCATCTTAACCCAGCACACAGGAGCACACATAAACACACACAGGAAGACAAAACTACTGTGCGTAGGCTAATGACTACCTAGATTTTTGTCTCCTGGGGTTCCTGGGATGTTTAATCAGATAGTGTATTATAGCCCAATACAAACTTCTGATCTTCTGTCTAATTTGTATCCCCTTTTAAAGTGAACAGATTCATTATGAAATATAATATTTCGTTTTTTTTGTACAGCCTATTTTACGTTGTAGTATATCAAATGTATATCTATGTATCCTTTTAAAACTAACTTCACAACCTAATCTTTCCATCAGGCACTTTCTAGAGATAATTTAATCACTTCTTGTTTTGATGTGTGGGCACAGTATTATTAACACAGGAAGCATTCAAAGTAAAGGGTAGCAAAGTTATTCTCCCATAGGATAGTGTGTGAGATCCCTCAGGGCTCTATGTCCGGCCCAGTGTAGATATCCGTTTCAACTGAAGCCTGTTCATATGGGGGTTTACCAAGACTAGGCTCTCTATGCGTCATTATTTCCCAGACTGCAGGGCAGACACTGGCCACGCGTTCCAAGCAAGCCCAGGAAATCGCCCACGGGACTTGTCCTACAACAAAAGACCTTTTGCGTGCGGGATAACACAGTCCACTCTCTCGCCATGTGCAACCAATAACTAGAGCTAATGAACACCAGGGCTATGGGCAAGGGGGTGAAATAGGCCTCTCGTGTCTGAAATTATCCAAAAGGAAACTGGCCTGACACGATGCTCAGCCACTCTGCAGTGGCGTGAAAGAAAAGAAACACTGTTTTCATTTAAAGATAAGCCAGAATCACACAGAGCCAGAAACTGGACATATTTGTGGGACAAAAACGGCGGGACACTTCCCCCTCCTTAGAGTCCAGTGTTGACTTTCTAGATGCCGCAGAGTCTGGAGGATTGAGTGAAGGAAGGAAGGTGAGAGGTGCTGCAGCTTTCCGCAATGCTGTATCTAAGTTTGTCAGGAGCCTGTAATCCTGAATTTCAAAAAGCGACCTGATAGAAGGTATCAGCAGCATGAGGGCCAGCTGACTGCCTGTATCTGATTAGCACTCACACTGGAAGGGTGCCATCTACATGTCCACTGTTCATATGCAACCGTTCTTTTTCAACATTCTTTGAATTTTTTTGTTTAAAATTGGACATGATGTAGCAAGATATATAACTTCCTTAAATATTTTACAATTCACTATAAACTAAAAGAAAACATGTAATTTAACTATATGGCTTGACATTTGCAAAACTGAAATTTTCATGTTTCTATACAGCACAGAAAGCATTGAAGTGAATAATGTTATTTTCTCAAGCTGTTTTAAAGCATTAAACAGTATTTCACAATGGCACTAAACGCTCTGCAGAGGAATGAGATGAAAGTCGGCCCGCTGGTGTAATTGTGTGATTACATTCCTCAGGTCACATTAAAGATCATGGTTATAGCAAGAATCTGAAGTCATAAACATATACAGGTATCAAAATTAACATCACATGAACCACTTACTTTTCCAACGTGTGACAACACATGAACCAAAGTAGGGTGTGTTGACAGGATTAGCGTCTGAGAGACCGAGATTTATAGCCAACCATCTGCTATAGCCCTGTATCCAAAACATAAGGTCCAATAATCTGTATTTCAAAAATCCCCTAACATATGATTGACAAATTCCATTCATAAGACAGAAAGATATCCATTGACTAAATACATATTGTACTTGATTTGACTTGAAGTCCATGAAATTATTTGTTCTTAATAGACATTTGTTATGTCTGAAAACTAAGCCTCGAACAACACTATTGAGAGAGATAGAAGGTTATACAACTTTGGAATCTGAAGACTTTAGCCACTGTAGGAAGGTTGAGGAGCAAGAAATGCAAATGGCACCTGCAGGTAAGATAAGTGATATCAATTAGGAATAGGGATGCTGTAAAAATCAATATAGCTTCCATTTGCATTGCTTTGATCGAGCAGGCTATGGTTGACAGGTCATTAACACTATTTGGCAGTTTGTCTGTGCACCTGCATGCTCTGTCTGGGGGTGCACCTTGGGGGCAGACAAGTGTTCTACATAAGTGAATTCACAAGGGCATATGTAAGACAGTGGCTACAACAGACCAAACAGCGTGCTAGGTCAGTGTTATCTGTGTGTGGTGATGCCTGTTAAATCATCCGTTCTTCACACACAGCTGACCTAGACCCACTTCTGCAGAGGGACGTTTGGATCAACTGGCGCAATTTCATGGAAAATAATCAACAGATACAGTGGGAGCATGACCTTTTTACCCTCGTTCTTCAGCTGAACAGAACTCTTCTCTGTCCAATCCCTGGAGGATCACCCTGCTTGGATGATTTAGCGCTCTGATCTGAAGACGGGCAGGACAATTTCATAAACCATTGATATTTACAATGCATATAAAGATTTCGGGCATGCTCTCGCCCACTGATGAGTCTTGCAAATGAACACAAACACACATATTCAAGATAAACACACACAAACACACAACTATAATACACAACAAAGGACCTGCTTATTTATTACCAAAATGGAAAATAGAATGTGGCGGATTATGCCTTTATATCAGGCCTTATTTACATCTTCTGCATTAGAAAAAAAACACCTGCCCTCTATTCTGATTAGATCAGGGGATTAATCTTGGTAAGGCGCTACACACAGATGGTCAGACAGAAAATTTTAGAAAAATATGCAATATGAATACATTTGTGTTGTGCATAATATCAAATATGATTCATCTATCGCAGGGATTGTGCCTTGATGCATAGGTGTACTTAGCAAAAAGACAAAGTTAATTTCTTTATAGGCCAAATATTCCTACCAAGATCCCCCGGTATATTAATGATACTTTGGATAATATAATATAAATTAAACTTAAGCCATCTATTTGGTTTGCATATTAATAGCACTGGGGCTACCTTGAGCACTGATTAATTTCCCTTCACATTTCTATACTGAAGACAGAATGCACTCTAGTGGATAGATGAGCTGTTATGCAACATGTATTGCTTTAAAGAGCAATACACAGACCAGTGGATGCCTCTGCTTTTATCTTAAATATCCATTTAGAGAATTTCTAAGGAAATCACAAATCGCTCAATAACAACTGCCATCCATCAATTCACCCATTCCTGTTGGTTGATAGGCATTAGTGTTACCTGCAGAGAGAAAGCTGAATGTCATTTAGAGCAACACTACTCCCATACAGCCTTTGGGCCTCAACTTCCTGACAAAGGTCTTTTTCAATATCCTGCAAACATCCTCAGCTGGACACCGGTGGCGTGCGTGCTATCCGGTACTTTGGAGACAGGGGGCCTGTCGACTACAGACGGGCCCTTACACCGGGGTCCGGATCACAGGCACTAGCAATGGGAGGAGGCATGTGTTCCATTGCCAGAACACTGGCACACACATCGCCACACCTCCACTCACACGCATTGCACAACAATGTGGATTTCATACAACACAGCCTGAACTAGAGGCTTAATGCTAGCCAACTGCATATCTGCTGGTCGTTCCTGGCCAGTAGTGGGCTTGCAAAATAAGGGCACAAACCTCTTATATGTTTTTGAGAATTATGGAGATTTACATTTACATTTACAGCATTTAGCAGACACTTTTATCCAAAGTGACTTACAATTACATTGTTCTATTACATGGAGCAGGTAGGGGTTAGGCATCTTGCTCAAGGATGCTTACAGGTAAGCCGACTCTGGGGCTCGAACCCATGACCTTCTGGCTGGGAGTCCAACACCTAGACCACTAGACTATCCTGCCCCCTCTGCTGGGACCCAACATCGGATTGGCTCAATTTTTTAAACATTACTAAACTAGGTTAATGTAATTTGCTATATTTTGTATAACAAGTGACATCACCTAGTATTTGCACATAATAACCCGTGCTCAACCTGTAGAGGGTGCTGTCCCTGCAGTCTAAATTTGGGGTTTGGTCAGTTGAGCTGACCACAGAACTAGTCTGGTGTCTGGTGGGTGGAACTAATTCAACTCTTTGGGTCTAACAAGGTGACTCCAGATAAAACTGCAAACAAAGCAGCAGTTTTATTGAATCATGCTCCCTCGCCTTCAGAGGTAATACCCACACTTATTGACAGGGAATGGGAAATTCACTTGTCTGGAATTGTCTGGAAGGCAGGACCAAACAAATTGAGTTCTAAGGACATTACTTCCCAGGTAGTGGTAGTGGTCTGGCTGTTGAACCTTGCTGTGCGATGTAAAGTAGACATGCCAAAGAGACAAATCAAATCAACCCGTCCATATGTGTGCTTAAAGCAGATTAAACCCAAGAATGGACCCAGCCCTCACGAATTGGCACCACATGCACTTCCTGCAATTAGCCCTTTCCCCCAGTGGGATGATTTTCCTACGTCACCGATTGGTCAGTGTTAAACCAATCTCAGTAGCTCAACTGAAATACGGGTAGGCAGTCCCATTTTCTTAGCTACCAGAGGTGTGGGCTTGTAAATTAGGCTCTTCATTATATTAATTATGACATCTTCACCTTAAATTAAAGGTAAGGTTTTAGAATGGCTAATTGATCATTTAGCACAATTAGCGATTCTGTGACAGTATGCAAAACTGTCAACATCACTGTATTTAGCTTGCTAACATTAAAATCCTTGTGTGAATCCAGGGTCACCATTCTGTTTGTTTTGTTGTCTCTATTGTGATGACATTATCAGTAGTTTGTTGACCATCCAATCAGGGCTCCCACTCAGAAAGAGGGCAGATCCAGACCTATATCGCTGCACAATTTGAATGGGGGCAGGGTTGCAATTTATAGGGGTTGGATCAAAGCTAGATTAAACCTGCTTACCTGGGTGCATTACAGTAGATACTACTGTATCTCTAAATTAGGACTGTAGTGTCTGAGGGATGAGGGCTCACACGAAACCATAATAGGATGTGCGTTTCTCTGTGGGGACAAATCTACCTACGCCTCGAGGGGGGGGTAGATTGGTCCCCACACAATCTGGTCTGAATTCACTTGATTAAATGTTACTTTGTCTAAGGTCATTGCATATTAGGTTAGTTACATTCACCTATCTACTATCTACATCAATGTAGATAAATACAGACTTTAATAATAATAGACTCTTCTGGATAACTAAGGCTTTTGAAAATTTGGGTCCAATTCAACAACAGGACTACATCTACAGACATGTATCTCCGTGTGATCCCAATATTTACAAAGGGGCAATAAGCATTTCTTGGATTGTATACTGTATACTGACGCTTAGTGGCATAGATGCAGCTAAGCCAACATTAACCTTATCAGGCAACATTCAACATGCAAGGGGACCCACGCTATGTAGAATAAAATAGCTCAATCTGTACCTATGAAACAATTTAAATAACCTCAAATACATGTTTTAAAACATTTATGGTAATAGTTTGTTTTTTGTATTAAACAAATGTTCTATGATCCTTTAAGAATTGACATAACATAAAACATAAAATCCTACACAGGCACCTACATAACAGCACAACCAATAGGCCTAAGGACATGTTAATTTTGATAATTTGTAGTCAATATAAAAGTCCCCAAAGTCTCAACTGTCCCCACCGAGTTTTTTTCCAAGGGACTGTCCCTGCCTGTTGCTTTCTTATGCACACTACTGGAATCAGGAAAATAATGCATGCACAGCACCTAGTGTTATACATGCATTGTGGTTGATATAGGCTATTTAGTGCTTGAGACAGTTATTGCACTGAATGGGACCAGTAAAGGATACACATTACAACTAAAATATAATAGCAGGGGGATTTATTAAGTCCTCATCCAACTGGCATCCTTGACATAAAAAAACTAGTCAAAACAAGTGACACTAACAATATCTGTGGAGGCCGTAACTCAAACACAATTGACATATTTGTCTGCATCACTCACCACCAGCCCAGCTAAATCCATGCAATCTACATCAAGCTTATTCATTTACTGCGATGGCCAAATCAGAACACTAGTGAAATATCCAGCTGTACTGTCTGCCTGAGTATAGCAAGTAAGGCACAAACCGTTCCATAAATACCACTCTGAATATTTCACAATTACTAAAAGCAATTCATGGTAGACATTAATATTTCATTGGCATGTCCCTGTACCTGTACCAAACCATTTTGAGAGTAATTTGTCCTGAGAAAGGCATCAATAATTTAATTTCACATTTCATGTCTTCAACAATAATTTGTGCATGAATTTTCATGTGGGTAGGAAAGTATTGTGCATAAGAATGCTATTATGCTAATAGTACAATGTTTAGGCCAAATAATCTCACTCAAATGAGTGATATTTCGCAGGTCTGTTTATGTTTATGGTTGATGTAGAGGAGGAGTAGAGAGGAGTGTAAGGCACACCAGCTCCCAGGTGTAGGTATGAAACTAGTTTAAACTACAAGGTCTAAGGTCTGTCAGATAGAATTCTAGAGATGCACCAATACTCAAACCAGACAGACATGAGATGAGTCTGGGGATGAAGATGAGACCAAGAAGTGATTTGAGGTACAAAGAATTTTAAAAATACAAGAATACAAGGTGCAGTAAGAGAATGAAGAAGGGTGACATATAAGAACGGTAGAATGAGCATCATTTTGTCTGAAGTGAGCGATGTCTGTTGAGTAGGGCCAGCCTTCCCATGGCAGTGAGTTCCATCTGCTGTTGCCAGCCTGCACCACACAGCGGCGCGTGCACGCGCACACACACACAGAGCTGCCTTGGAGTGAGCTATGGCCGGCCCCGTGTCCTATAAACACACACAAATCATTTACATGCTGTAATCATCAAAGGCAACTCTTACTCGTCTCCACAGAGATTTGCGGCTGATCTGAGCCTCCAATTGCATTTGGGAGTGTCACAGCTAACCTTTGTGATTGCCAAGAATGTGATAAATTTTTTAAATACAGCTGTTGACCTATTATTGAGATGGAGACGGGCCACGAGAGACACTCATCTCTTCTGCTATAATGGAATGCATTATTGCATCAGTGTTTACACTGACACTCTTTAAAAGAGGAACAGAACGAGGGTGAAAAGTATTAAATAAAGCAACTCGGCTAATGTCGCACTGGGACTGACGCTCATTCAAGGTGTCAATCAAAAGTCGCAATTGTTTGATTTGTTGCATTTTGTTCTGGTAGTCACATTCGAGGGTAGAGCAGAAACACAATATGGCACAATAATTACCCCGCAGTGTCTCATAAATAAATTATGTCCAAGATAATGGATTTATGTTCAATAATTCATCATAACAATGTTGCAAACCAAGTGATATAATACATGTCACAGTATTCTGTAACACAGTGCTTAGCCAAATTAACTTTATTTAGTCAGCAGCAGCGGCTTAATCATTCCTTCAAACTACAGAAAGAAAACACTTCCAACAGACTGACTCCAACCCCCTCAGTGTCAGGCTTAACTTAACCAAGCTAACTACGTCTGCCTGCACTTAAGGGCATACAAAACACAATTGAAAATGTACCCTACAGCAGAAACTCAAACCTTTTCACCCATGGCCCCTGAAATAATTTGTACATAGCTTGCATTCCCTAAAGATGTAAAACAACAAACTCCAAACTTTAAAATAAGAGGGACCCCTACTATGAGAACAGGGGCCCTGCAGTTGTTTAAGAAGATCTTTGCAGTCAGCCCAGGGAACTGTGACATTTGTCATTCATGACCTATAGGCGGTTCGGTTTGATCAGCCATCATAGGATCTGTCACAGGACCAGGGGCCCAGTGTGACTTCCAGGGCCACAGTCTGTTCAGCTGGACTACGGTCAATCAGAGAGCCCGCGGAGCTGTAGCCAGCTGGACAACCATGATACGAGTGTCCACGTCCAGAATGTCCCATTCCCCCAACCTCCACAGGAGGAGCCCACATTGGCTGCTCAAGGAAGCCACTTCTGCTAATAATTAATGCTATGGGTTCATATGGCGAGGCACCATAACCGGGACATCACAGCCATGCACTGAGGTGTAACCGCCTTGCATACCATATTACATTACATTTCTATTGAAAGTGACTGTAATGAAGTACACGTGTATGATTAATGCGGTGCAAACATTGGTCAGTGTAAAACATTCCATGAAAATTTCATGATCTGGTATTATTTGTGCAACCAAAAAACACAAAGCAAGAGACACACTGGTAATAAAAGCATCAAGACACAGTTTACTAGTTAATACCAT
>JAOEHI010000018.1:7156665-7166899 GCA_025447815.1 Percopsis transmontana | reverse complement strand
TACAGTGCCTACAGTATGACTATCACAGGATACAATTGAGGCTCAATATCAGCATATCCTGTTTTCGAAACGTTTAAATGCTATTGGAACCATTTGTATTCTAAAACTTTTCGCTCTAAATACTTCAGACCTGTTTCATAGTGATAAACAGAAACACATTTGAATGATAATACCTTACTTATATAATAATAATAATAATATGATAATACTTTTAAACAGAGGGTAATTTTATTGAATTTCGACTCAACATTAACAACATTATCATTATCAAGTAATTCATGTTAAAATGAACAGCACCAAGACTTTAGAGCTCACCTAAATACATATTGAAGTTCAAAATATAACAAATATAACACATATATTAATATATAAATAAAACTTTTGAATCCTCAGAGCACCAAGTCACAAATTATCACAAATTATCAATGCAATGAGGTAACACAGAGGCAACATACAGGCAATATTCTAAATATTGCTTGCTCAATTTATGATCAAGTTATTATCTGCGTGTGTGTGTGTGAGTAAGAGTCAGAGAGCCTGTGCGCCTGTGTGTTTGTGTGAGTGTGTGTTTGTGTGAGTGTGTGTGTGTGTGTGTAAAAGAGGGAGAGACAGAGCCTTTCTGTGTATGTGTAAGAGAGCTAGAGCCAGTGTGTATGTGCTATACTTCTTTTAAGTAATTTATCTTAAAATAAGAACAAGACTTTAGAACTCTCATATTGAAGTAACATAATAACTAACTAACAACTAGCAACTAGTCACAAATTATCAAGACAATGTAAAAACAGTGAGTCAGCGTACATAGCGAGACAGAGCCCGTGTGTGTGTGTGTGTGTGTGTGTGTGTGTGTGCAGGCATGTGTGTGCTATGCTTCTGTTTCCCCATTGTCCCCTTTACTTTTAGGCTCCTGCCGTCAACATTAATGAGATGGGTGAGCCCGTCTCTCACTAAATTCTTTCATTCTTTCATTCTTTCATTCTTCATTCTTCAGTGTCCTATCACAGGATCCAAGTCCAACAGCTCCTCTTCTGCCTTACATGTACTAGTAAGGCCACTTGTTGCTGCTGGGGAAAAGGGGATCCCGCACCCAGTCCAAGGCATCGGTGTTCACATCAGAGAAGTATGAGCTTAAGTGCGAGCTGAGTGCATTTAGGTGAGAGCTGGCTGCCTCCTTCACTGTAGCCACAGACAGGTTGCTTGTGTGATGAAACTCAGTCAGTTGGGGGAACATGTCTGTTACTCTGTCTTGTAGTCTTTTTCTCCATAGCTCTGTTTTCTTCATGAAGGCGGTGATTTTGTCGCTGACTTCTAGGATAGATGCATAGGGTCCTTGAATAGAGAGATTGAGGCAAGCTTTTGAGTGTGTTGAACACGTCGACAAGGTAGGAGGCCTATGCTAATTTGGCTACACACTCCAGGTCGGTAAAAAAAACGTAGTGATCTCGGGTTTATCTTCTCTCATAAACTCTGAGCAGCTCAAACACCTGCTGCAAAACTTTAGCATAAGAGCCATCGTACCTCAGAGTTATAGCACTGTGTCATGCCCAGAATCCCTCTCCCTACAAAGCTGCCCAAACAAACGTGACTGCAATGCCCTTGAATTTACAAAATTCAGCTGTTTTTAAAACAAAGTGTAGGTCTGGTTGCATCTCTTTGGTTGCTCTTTTGACACATTTCAGCATTTCAGATATACTGGGATCTTCTTTTGCAGATTGATAACTGCTGAAAGATAAAAGTCAGCTGCCACCGCATGTTAAACAGGCCACCTGTTGCCAAAGCTGTAATACTAAATAGAGCTCAACAGTGACCGCCCAATTTTTTAAAGGCTCTGGTTCCAAACGTGAATTTTCCATTAATTTACTCCATTGACATTTCGGAAAATCCTTATACAGTATAAAGAGTTTTAAGACAACTAACTACGAGATGAATCGTGACCATAAAACATTTGATTCGGCAGAAAAAAAAGAAATAACAGAAAACGGAAAAAGGCAAATGAACAAGACTTTGTACATAACTATTTAGGAGTGAAGAAACTAGGGTACTCATTCCATAAACTTCCCTTTTCCAATGACTTCCAACCTAATGATATGTAACTGGGTGTGGTATGGCCTTGTAAATCTGGCTGTGAATGCAACTACGCCACCTTGGGACTTGCACCAAAAGAATACTCTAAAAACTATACAAATCAGTATAAAATCAAGTGGGTTTCCCTAAACCTGCAGGTAATAATTATTTAAACTTGAGAAGAGAGGCGTACAACCAAACACAAAAGTGAATTAATTAATTAAAGACAGATCAGATAAAAGCTCTTGGAACAATATATAATAAACTATCAATTCAGGTCCTACTATAAACATTATCATAATATAGCGGGACATACTGGCAACAGTGAGGAAATTGGGCAGGACGACAAACTCTCCAAACTCCGTTTTTATTCCTGCCCCTAACCAGTATAGGCTGAAGTTGTGCACTACAGTGCGTGAACAAGGGAGGTGCACTATGGGCTGTCCCACAATTAGGAGCGATCGCGCTTCTGACAGTGGCCAACATACATTTCTTACTCGTCACAGATTGTTTAGGGCACTTCCTCTTGAATTTAACCTCTCATTATTAGTGTCTATATTGTTAATAGTGTTGTAATATATTGTAGTTTGTGTTGTGTGTGTGTAAAGCCTATATAGTGTTTCATATAGTATAGTTGACATGGTACAGTGCTTAATTTGCCATGTTATGTAATTGTATTTTTTATGTTCACATGGCATGATAACAACATAATTGGTACCACTCATGTAGGTTTCTGTAGGATACTCATGTTAGCTAATGTTAGCTAAGTTGGGTCTCACCAACACTAGGCTTACACTCATGTACATGGCCTTACTTGGGGTGAAGGTTTGCAACACATGAGGTAATCACAGACCGCGGTAGGGGCGAATATTGAAAATGCCAATAATTCTTCTCATAAGGAATATTGGTTAGACCCACAAGTCCTTATTTGGACAGGCGCACCCTGAAAATGAAGTATGACTTTGCAGGTAATCTTCAGACTAAACCCTTTTTTTTGGGAGGGTGTGGTCATAAAATTAAATATTATATTAAAATATATAGATCAAATAATTTGTACATTATTTTATTTACATTTTTAAGGGAAAATAGCCGTATTGAATAACCTACTGAAGTCTAGGGCACTCTCTAGAGCCCTCTCTCTGTCAGGGCCCACTGAATCATCACCTTTCACCCCTTTACCACGCCTCTGTTTACCTGAACATGAGGACTAAATATTAGCGTTTTGAGGGAAAACGAAATTGTCAACCATGAATGTATGTATTATATGAAAGAGAATATCAACAAATGAACTCCCCCATCCCCTGGACAAACCATGGATGTATTATAAGAACAAACACACTCACACAAGTTGCTATTAACTATCTTCTCCACTAGGGGGCAGCAAGGTTCAAAACAACCAAGCACACGAATTCTACTTTACCTTTGTAAACCTGTCCTGTGAAATATATAAATGAGGATTTAAATCTGCAAGTTTTTTGGACATACAAATATACAAAGAATGTAAATGCCTAAATGTTATATTGTGAAACATCCCTTTACTTTATTTTGTCTGAAATACACCTGATTTTTCATAACCTATAAAAACTGACCATGGTTTGATGGATTAAAATTAGATTAATCACTTATGACACTTTTCTATGAAAAATCTTATTTAATATAAAATGTGCCCTAATTTTCATGTTGAAGTAACTTTGGTCTCTGAATGTTTCATGTTTTTGCCCTGTTCTATGCCAGGCTTATTATCTGCACTTACAGCTTTGACTCTAGCACAGCAATTACATCCTCAGCTGCACTGATTAATCCAACATGGAGACATTTCACCAAATGGTTTTGAAAAGACATTTCCAGACACTTAGCGGGTAGAGGGCTGTGGCACGGCATGTTTATGCAGATAGACTCCAGCCATTCATATTGCAATAAGATGTTTGTAATGGCTGCTTGAGTGTACTCTTAACCTCTGCATAGTATATAAGGGAAACAATAGTGTCAGCAATGTGATTCATTTAATCTATTTTAAGATGGAGCTTTGTCCGCTGTCATTTTTCTATTGTTGAACATATTCCCTGCTTGGCCATTCATTAATATTTCCTCTTCTGGCTGCTTAACCTTCCATTCTCTCCTGCAATCACATAATCAATCAATGTCCCGTTCCCTGACGCAAGAGTGTAAGAGTGAGAAAAACCTTTTGGCCTGCCTCACCAAGCAAGAGGAATGGTGACTTCAGAGGACTAGCAGAGGCAGAAAACATAGGCCCAGCAAATATTCAATTTAAAGGATTCAAAGATAAGGAGAGTTGAAAAATGGAGGCAGCTCCCATTCTTCTTGATAAGCGGCGACGGACCCATCTGGAGGCTGGGAGATAGCAAACTCCCACACCATCCCAGAGACCCCGCTCTCATCTGCTGCAGAGCACAGCAGGGAAAACACAGAGTGCAAATGCTTTCAGTACTAATTCATGTAATGCATATAGTTATTGGCTTTGGTAAACACAGGGTTAGACTAAATCCTCTTGGACTAGATAACAATTTTTGCTCATTTTTTAGCTAATGTTGTGTCCATAACAATTTGAACACATTAATCCAGAACTAGTTACTGTAACAACTTACTCCAAAAGATGTTTATTATGCATTTCAAGATTGTTGATTGAATGAATTACGCAATGCAAAGCTATAATACTGAATCACTCTTCCTTTTTGCAGGTGTCTATTTAATTAACTAATCCATGTCAGATGTATTGAAAAACCTGCTGCCTTAAGACTTATCATTAAATAAAGAAAAACATTTCAAACTCCTTAAGAAATGTTCACCAAGCACCAAGTTTAGCGTAGACTACACCTCCTAAGGCTTAAAACTCTATATTTAACCTCTCCCCTCTTGCTGACATAGAGGACATCTCAGCTTCAGAGTAAAGTGGATTTAATTTTAGAACTCAGTAAAGGATGTTAAGCTTTCACCTTAATTCACCTGGTCAATCTAGTTTAAGGTAGGTCTTTAAGAATATTTTCAACATGTAGTGTATGTAAATGTATGCATAGTGTGTGTTGAAGATAAGATGTGTTTTGGTCTGAGGAATATCTCACTAAATTCACCATGATTGCTTCTTTGAAAACAAAATGTTATTGGCGATGCTGACTCTCAGCTTGTAAATAACCTTGTCCACTCTGTGATAATGGACCGCGTCGACTTCTCCACTATGCTATTTGGTACCAGCCACATTGGATTTCGCTTCGGGCTAGTGTTTTGTCAATGTGTTTTATCTGGCCCCTCACTCAGGTGCTCTCTCCTGTTATTCTTAATTACGCATTCTACATTTTACACTTGGCCTATCCTTAATGTTTGATAACAGGTGGATTTGCGATTTACATATAGCGGCACTATCTGTGCGACCCGCATCACTGCCTGAATGTCCCACAGGCACTTAGGTGAAAGCTGTTTAATGGCTGATAACAACGACCCAAAGTGATAACCTTCCAAAAGTCTTGAGGACATAGTATTTTTCTAGTAGTATAGTATTATTGCAGTCACAGCATTTCTTATTCAACCTTAAACCCTGTTTTACTTTAATTTATTCAATGGGTTTGTGAGGGAGGTGCAGTTGATGCACTGGCTTATCAATATGACAAATTCTAAAATGTGTCACTTCAGAAAAGGATAATTGATACAATAAGGATTAAGGAATACAGAAATTTACTCCATCTTTAACTCTCTTGTTTGACTTTTTTCTGTGGTATGGAGTCACTTTGATTAATTGACTTTATTAGCCAGGGTACTGCCTTTGCAGATTTTCATTAAGATCAACTGAAAATTCTCTAGACAAGATTTAACTTCTGAAAAGCTATTATCCCCAGAAGACATGGTTGATTAAGCAGAAAAGAGAAAAAAATTCTTATGCTTTCGTGGATAAAACAATTCACTGGTGAATGATTTCTTTTGGAGATTTTTCTTGTTTAGTGACAAGTCTCACGGTATAAAGAATTCTTTAATCCATAAAAATCAATATGGCTGCCCCTCAAATGTTTTTTTTTCTACTCTACTACATGATTTATTTGAATTTTTATCAAATTTCCATAGATGTTTACTGTCTAATTCACCATTAGTATTTACTGAGAGACACAGATGCATATAAAATCAGTTCTTGCAGTTTGAAAATACAGGCAGTCAAAGCATTTATATTCAATAGTAGAACGTCTCTTCCAAATAAAATAAGTCATGCTCAATGTGGCTTTTTTTGTCTTTCTGTTTTGCATATCATCTCTTGAGAACTGGTAGAGCAATGCTGGAGAATAGTGCAGTACAAAATATATATATAGTGGGTGGGCAGGCCTACAGAATAGAGAAAAAGGTGTAGCATTTATTTACCCTTGACTTTCCCAGTTTCCAGGGGCACAGTACTGTGCAAGACTCTGTCAAGCCTAGTTTTAATCCCTTTCACTGCTGCTTGATGCAATGTTGTGCTGTTATCTTTATGATAATCTTTGCCTGTATTTCTTCCCTAGGCACTTCTGTCAGACTGGGCTGTTTGAGAGGTTCTGTCTTATCTCCAACCATGTCGTTTAATCAGCTTTTTCTACAGACAAATTTCACTGCTTTACTCTTTATCAAACGATCAGGACACTGGGATTTTCTTTACAATCAAAACTTTGTGCATTCATATTCCATGATGCAGGCATCGGAAAAACCAAACACAAAACATTTTTTTTTGCAAGAAATTTATTTCCTTTTCTATTTCTCTGTGATAGTTCATAACCAAAATAGGAATGGTTTGCATTTGTAATATAATGGATAGATTTTAGCAGTTTATACTTTTTTTCCAGCTCTGGGCCTACCTTGTGTATTTTTAAAGGTCACAGTAGAGAATACGGAGGTATAGAGATGATAAATGATTTCGTCCTCGGGTTACAGATGGTTTACTGCAGGCAAGATTGTGAAACCTGTGCAGTTCATGGCTTATTCTTATGTCAGTGTTAAATGTGTGGAATGTGAACCTGTTTAAGGTCTTCTAGCACAGCACACATAATCATAGGCCCTGTCTGCCCAGCCAAGACACACGTCTCATATATTGTGTATGTACAGAGGCAAGCGTTGAGGTCCCAGTGGAACAGACCTCCAGAGGCTGGCATGGGTGTTCGGTTCTTCTTAGAAAGCACAGTTCCGACTGAATGAGTGTTCTGATTGTCTCAGCATTGTTCTGGAGCGGAGGGCAGTGTGGAATGAACCCTTGTTCATTCCTCTCCACTGCGTGACACCGGTACAGCCAATCAGCGGGACGAAAGGGCTGATCCACCCTCCCCTAAACACACTCGTTTACAGTCAGGAAAGCCACCGTATGACGACACACCAAGAGGTCTCTTACAAGCTGTGTGTGGGTCAGCGCCCTCCCTCTCCTCCCACAATGCACTGAGAGTTTCTGGAGGCTGATAGCCTGGTTCCTTGGGGTCAAGAGGGTCTTTAGAAAGAAGGATGCTGATTGAGGGCACAGTCCTGTGAACCGTCATTTCTGAAGCCCCCCCTTCGTGACTCTCCCAGACCTCCCTCACCCCCTTGTAGCGGAGTTTGGTAAGCTGGTGCAGAGAGCCCACTTTCCTCTTCATGATCTCGGCACAAGTGATGGTCTTAGTGACGGCACGTCCTGACCCGGTGAAGATGACCTGCCTCAGTCCGCCATTGCTCACAGCCCCCCCAGAATCTCTCCTCTCCCCCTGTATGCGTGCCATAGCAAAACCCATCAAGTTGCGGATTTTGCTCCCCTCTTTAACTCTCATCTCCAGCACCCCAGAGGCTAGTCCTGGGAAGGGACAGGGGCTGTCCTCCTCAGTTCGGCAGATTTTCTTGAAGCCCCCCTGTCCCAGTTTGAGTGCATTGGGAGGTATGTGTGATGGGGCTGGCTTTCTGTGGCTAAAGTCATGGTGGCCCGTCGATGGCTGCCCTACGCCACTGTATGCCAGATCTTGGTAGGTAGGACCGCACCCTGGTGTTACCGCAACCTCTGTCTGAACCGGTCTCACCTCCAGTCCCAGGTGAGGCCTGACAGTGTCTCTGGTCAGGCACTGGTTCTGACCGCTGACCACCCCGCACCCTGTAAACATGTTTCCTCTGCTCGATATCAGCCCCCTCACACACGCCACCAACATAGAGAACTGCCCGCCATCATTTTCGTATGATCTCCTTTCTCCCTGAAGTCAACAGCTACAAAGTTTCAAGGCTCTTTTTAATGCTGCCTCTGAAAAAGAGCTGCAAAAATAAGATAATGACCTGACTGGTGAATTAAGAGCATCACTGGAACAGTTCAATAGGTTCTTTAAGAGCTTCTTAATTTCATAACATGTGGCACGCATTGGAAAGTGCTCTGCAGATGAATGAAAAATTGCAGCTAAATTATGCTCTTCCCTGCTACTGTCAGGGTTTCACATTGTCCTTTTATCCTAAATAACTGGAAAATATTACTTTGTCCTTTGGTTGTTGATTCATCCCCAGACAAACTTTTTGCTGTTAGAAAAAGTAAAATCAAAAACAAATCTCCACCTTTCTCTCGGAGTTCCAGCCCAGCGCTCTTGATTTGAATCTACTTGGCATTCGGCGTCGTCCTGAACTCTCGACTGACCTCAGGATGGCACAGCTGATGGTTGTCCTGCTCTCCGTTTGAACCGCTGGATGGGATTACTCCAGCCTGGAGAGGTGTATGGCCCCACACCTGGCCTCCTCTCCGTGAGCAGGTCCAGGATTTCTGCAGGGTGGGTAAGCCTGGGTCGTGTTCCCTGGAGGTTTCGGTGCCGTCTCCAGTGCTGCTCTGTTCCCCACAAAGAGACGTCAGGGACAGGAACTGCCTCACAAATGCTCACAGGAGGAGTGTCTGTGTGGTTGAAGGGGAGCATGAGGGAAAGGGGAGACAGCCCTCTTAAAGGCGCAGGCCTTTCATCTCTCCTACGAGCACACTCCCGCCACAGCTGAAGCCTGCCTACTCCGGAAAAAGAAGGGAGGGGAGGGTGCCCCTTTAAGAGCCCAAGCGCAGATCCCCAGCAACTTTGTCAATCTCTTTAGAGGACGTTCCCTTGCATGTGTTCAATGTACATGACTGATTAAACCTCAGTTCTAAAATAGAGACTCAGTCAAGCTTTAAAAATGCATTTTCAGCTAAGAAACAGTGAATTAAATTAGCTCTGTTATAATTGAAAACATCCTTCAAAGAGCCATTGAAAGTCAACGGCGTTAAATTGCACTGTACTTAGCCTTCATCCCATTAGATGTTTTTGACCATTACAATTTACATAATACGGCCATAATAGCTTCATCGTTGAGGCAATCAAGTGTTGCAATTAGAACGTCTGTCTCTTATGCCTAGGTTGTTCCGTTGTTCTGAGGTTGGAGAGCCCTCGTGTCAAGGGCACAGCGTCTACAGAGAGCAGCGCAGCATGTCTCCAGGTTCAAGGCTCACTTATAATGGTGTGGCCGTCTTCATTAGCTTGCTGGGGGGAGCTGCACAGGTGAGGACATGGACTTGACAGGTGGGGTAATAAGCATCCTAATGGGCTTTCCATCACCAGTGGAGGGCGCTGGCCCTCTCGCTTCCCCGCCAGACAGGGGTGTGTGTGAGACCCAGACAGCTGGAGCACTGCGCTGCTGAGGCCAGCCTCCCAGACGACAGGTGGATTTGTTTTGGTGTGTGACTGACAGATGGGAGAATAGGTAAAGACAGCCCACTGAGGCTGAACCTATGAGGCCAGAAGAAAGAGGCAGACATCTCCTAACTGTTTACTAGCTCACCACGTCCCATGGTGCACACTAACATACAACACAGGGACTGCAGGCCAGTCCTTACAGCGTCTGGAGGGCTAATTCACATTGGCATGTGTATTATATGGTATCCTGACGGTAATCAGGGACACGATAAAGAAACGTCTGTTGTTTTCCCACACATGTCACAGTAAAAACTCTGGACTTACATTAACCTTTTATTGGACCAGTTGGAATAGGAGTCAGTAAAATAAAGAATCAACACTGATTGATTCTGATATTTTGATATTAATATGCATGTCACAGAAAAGATGGTATTACAAAAAAAGCATATGCAAGACATACATACCAACAATGTTTTAATTATACTTTTTTTTTAGCCCAGCTATCTTTCCCCATTTTTTCCGAAAAAGAAGATGGGGAGAGAGCGGAGAAAGAGGGG
>JAOEHI010000018.1:7140744-7153838 GCA_025447815.1 Percopsis transmontana | reverse complement strand
AGCAGGTAAAGGACGCAATATAAGCGCTTCTGAAATACCTACCCCCCTACACACACACACACACACACACACACACATACACATAAACATCCTCCTGCCACAGAGTTTCCAGATGGCCAGGCAGTTGGAATCCCACAGTCCGTGGCTCTAAACTTCACTGCGCACACATTCGTACCGGGTCACCGCTCACTACATCACGGTTGAAGAAGAGAGACGCTAATCCTACCCAGCAGGCCTCCCTGGAAGTGCTCTCTATGCAAATGGCTGTTTTTTTCGGATGCACAGTGGGCGGGAGAGCATGGGTCTGTGTGCTGTGACACACACATTACTGCTGCTCAGCAGGTGAAGCTGTACTGGCGGGGGACCCTTTCACTGTGTTTGGCTCAGGTTACAGTACCTGGCGGTGGGTTCAGGCTTTAAGAGCACAGCGGTGAACTTAATAAGATCTGTTTGCAGGTCCTTGCCAGATTCATCCTGTATTTAATTGCGTCGGAGAGCAATCATTCTCTGACCTACAAATCTGCGGTAAAGCTGCATTTTACAATAGAGCCATAATTGCAGGAGTTTAATTGCTTGCCAATGTTCAGCTCCCTCTGCTTGCTTGCACTGAAGAGGCCAATAATTATAAACAGGGAGAAATTGGGTGGCAATTTTGTCTTGGCAATTATCATAATGCAAAAGAAGTGCCATTAGTATTGTTAGCCCCACAGTGCATAATCCTCTGACACGGTCGATCCCTCTCTTAGCTGCTGGGTACAACAAGTCTTGATTTCCCTGTAGCCTTTACACTTCCTCAATCACTATTTTAGTCATCAGCGTTTCAGGGTTTCAGCACAGGAGTCATACTAGCAGAATGAACACTTCTTTGCCCAGAGTAGGCTACTGAGAGGATTAGACCAAGCCTCAGCATTAGCTGCCTGTGTTTCCTTTAAAGGTATATAAATTGGGTTTTAATCCTCTTTAGAGCCAACCGTGAAATTGTGTGTGCTATAACAGCAATATTATGTAGTCACAGGATATTGTAGCTCACTGACATTTAATTTTTGTTTCACTCTAGGTTTTCCTTGTAGAGTAGAAGTTGGAAACTTTTCTTTTGAAAACATACTGTATACTATATATTCTGTATTCCATAAATAATATGATAATTTACCGGACAGGAATGAGTATGTGAAATGATAAATGTGTTGTTGAATGGCCCTCTGTTTGTCTTTGGATAACAGAAACAATATAGCAATATAATATTTTCTTCGGCTCTAACACCTACATTGTTTCCAATGTTATATGCAATGTCATATATTATTTAAAAATCACAATAATGTTGTCTGTTTGTCAATAAATAAATAGATATTATATACAATTTACTGTATGTACTAACCATTTATATAGATTTTCTACTTTATTATTTATCAAAATATATTTGAAAGTTTATATAAATTGTATACAGTATTTGATAATGAAATTTTAGTAATAATAATAAGAAGAAAATGAATAGTTATAAATTTAATTTGTTTGGCAGGTAGTAGAAATTGAAACGACACCAGAAACAGCCCAGCTAGATGTGAGCACATCAGCAGACCCACAAGGACATTGATGGCCTGTTTTTCCACAATGCTAACTGTGTTTTATGAGCCAGTTTATTAGCAGGATATTGTCCCTGTGTGGCAAACAAGAGGTGCTAATACACGGCTGACGAGAATTAAGAGGAAATGACTTTGGGAATGGCAAAGTCCTTCACCATTAAGGTTGAACAACTCTCAGTGGCTCTCAAGTAATCAAGCAATGGGATTTACAAAAGACTTCAATTTGGATGCATTAGCCAAACTCCTCACAGACCAAACGGCTGGCAGCTGCTTAAACAAAAGATACACATTGATAAGTTTGAAGGTCAACAAGCTGCAGTGGGGAAGATATACGCTGTTAGCGTGGTCACGCAAACACACATACACACACACAGGCACAGTCACTCTTAAACACACACACAATTCAAACAAAACACTCGCCGGCTAAATGCATCAACACGCACACACACACTAATGTGAGATATAGAGGGCATTAACAACACTATCAAACACTAAAACTCTATCTATACTAAAGCCTCCCTGGCCCTCATCAAAGCTTACGATCAGCACACTGCTTTTGTTTTGCGGCACGTTTGAAAGTCACTCCGAGCGCCGCTTATAATTTCCACGCGCCATAAAGGCGAGAAGCTAATGAGGGCCTGTGTGGCGAATAAAAGGGAGATTAAGAAACAACGGCGCTTTTGAAAAAAAGCGAGCCAGCCCTCAGCAAAGTCCTCTCCGTCGCCTGTGTGCGCTATAGGTGAGAATATTCAGAGGCTTTCGCACGTAGCCACAGTATTGAATGGTCTGTGCCTCGCTTGGAAGAGCACTCTGCTGATGGAATCAAAACCCTTTTCACAGATTCAAATGAGGTGCACTCAGCTGTGATTGGTATTGGAAAAGCATTTGTCGGAACAGAGGCTCACAGAATGCGCCTAAATACAAGGCAATCACAGCGTCTAACAGAGAGACGGGGCGAGAGCTGTGCCCGGATTGCAAAGTGGAAAACAGGACAAAGGATTATGATGGTAATAAGCACTAAACCAAAACAAAGTCATCCCTAAATCCCCCCCCTCCTCTCTCTCTCTCATTATCTATTGCTCTCATCCTCCTTTCCACTACCTAACTCTCTCTCTCCCTGTCTTTACTTCACATATTGATGGGGCCTTTTTTCCCCTGCTGTGCCCGAGCTCAAATTTAAAACAAATGTCTCATTATTTGCTGTGAATCCTCACACACACACACAATGTCTAATCCGTGGAGGCTGTGAAGGCTGCCAGCAGAACAACACCCTGTTCTTGTGCCCTGCGCGGCACCTACAGTACGTTCTGTGTCGACGCCGCACACCGGTCGGTCCTGTTTTATTAAGAGCGTCAGCAGATCTACATGCTGTCAACTGTGAAGCTTCGCACTGATGCTGTTTTTCCCTCCCTATCCATGGATGCGGTGTCAAAGACATTTTCCCACTGACAATGCGCAGTTGCGTACCAGAGTTTTCTGTCTTACGTGTTTTTTCCAATACCATCTTCTTACAGACCTGAGCTAGCTGCAGGCTGGGGAGAAGGGCGGAGAGCAGGTTGGAGGTGGTTGGGAACAGAGTGGAGGCAGAAAACCTTTAATTTCGCCCCACGTAATGAGAGCTTGTCAGGGCGTCTCCTAGAGCCGAAATGGCTCCCCTCCTGCCGTTAGCTGCATCTTGTATGCGGGCGAGCATGTGTGTGTGTGTGTTTGTGTGTGTGTGTGTGTGTGTGTGCGCGCGCGCGCGTGCGTGCGTAAGGCCAGGTATGTGTGGCGAGTGACTAAAATATAGAGGCAGAAAAAGAGAGAGAGAGAGAGAGAGAGAGAGAAAGAGAGAAAAAGACAGGACAGCAAACCAGCCATTACAATGCCTGCAAGAACAGGGGGCTGGCGGTGGAGGAGAGAGAAGAAAAATGAGGAGTAGATTGCATGTGGAATTGTCCAAGTGTGGCAGCGCCGGGGCCTCAGTCACTTTATCAGTGCCATGGCAGCACATTTCCCTCCCATCTATCTGCCTGCAGACTATACTCCTTGTCCTCTCAAAGCACAAGAAAACACTCCACCGCAGAAGGCACACAATCACCCAGCTCCTCATCCTCACACTATCACCCCTCCCAACGTCTGCCTTCATCTCAAAGCTCGTCTTCACTCTTCCTCCGGTCCGTCATGCTCATGTCCTGTATGTTTGTTGACCAGATAACTGTCTCCACTTTTCCTCTGTCAATCTGTTTCTCTCTGTTCCACAGGATACATGACGTGTATTACAAATGATGACTAATGAGTACTGTTCCAAATTAGCTTGTTTTGTTTTATCTTTTTTTTGCCCTTAAAGCAAGTCGATTTGAGCTAATATAGGTGTAGCTTGTAAAATCAGAATGGTTTATTACAAGTCTAGCTAACCTCTACCTGGGCCTTACAGTAATATATGTAATTGTATTTATTGTAAGTCGCTTTGGATTAAAAAAAAGCAGTGCTAAATGCATTTGCTAAATGTCCAAATTGTAATTAAATTAAAGTATTGACAAATTCAAGAATTTATATTTTACATTGATGTTATTCACTATTTCTGTTTATGTCCCTATTATGCGCTCCATAAAAGTGTTTATAAATGTGTCCTTGAAACAGTTGAGCTGAAGTAACAAGCTCTTTTAAAAGTAAAAATGAATTACATTACATAGCCTACATTATATTACTTCCAGCTAGACATGTTCCTGCTATGGTGGGCAGGCAGTCCATCACACAGCGACTGCAAGGTGAGTATGTGATCAGCTTGAGCAGGCAATTGATCAGGCTGAAATTATCAATGGATTTCTTTGGGGGCTTGTGCATAGAAATCTATTGTGCTTGGGGTCATGTACTGGGAATCATAGAGGTATGTAATGCAATGAAGCTGGCCCATAACGCAGCGTTAATAATCTGTTTACACTCCAGCCTCCTTCTCATTGATTTCCATTCGCTCTGTGCACCAACCGACACGTTTTGACTCTCAAAAGGAGTTCAGCCTTCACACAGTTTGTAAAGGAGGGATAGCTATAGTATGCTTGTCTGAAAACAGTGAGTTATTGTTACAGGCATAAAGATGTATATAACATCAACCACTTTACTCCGGCCTGTGTGGGAAAGCAGTTGCTCTTGACTGTGCGCATGTGCCTATATGTCAATGTTTCCAAGAATTAATATTGTATGTACGTGTTTGCGTACTGTTGATGTCCAGCGTATGGTTCATGTAATTTTATTTATTTGTATTCATACACACACACACACACACAGTAGTAGGAAGTGTGCCTGTATGCATTTGGGTGAGCTCTAAGTTGCTATTCTATAAGATTTATAGTATATATATATATATATATATATATATATATCTATAAATTGCTATTCTATAATATTAATGAAATATGGACACATAGTATGAACTAATAACCCTCGTTCATGGTACCTTATGAACCAGAAACTAACAGGATTTATTTGAACCTCTATGGATTTTAAGAGTATGGAACGCTGGAGAGGACATGAGCAAAAAATAAAATAGATTAGGTTTCTTTATTTTGTGTGCACAAAATAGGAATTTGTGTTCTTTTTCCAATTCTTTCTTCAGAATCACAGGCATCCAGCAACATATGCTTAAGCCTAATGTCCCGGGTGGTTACATTCAGAGTGCAGGCGCACAAGGACGAAGAACGTCGAAACATGTGTGTGGGAGTGTGGGGCGTGGTTTAGCCCTGTCTGTGTGTGGGAGGGAATGTTTGGAGGTGTGGTTCACAGGACTGGGGGACAGGTGTGGGCAATCATTAATCACCTGTCTCCCTTTTTAAGCTAGGAGTGAGCACAGTTCGAGGAGAGACGCCAGGGAGATGGAAGGCTGGCGGAATGAGGAAGTGGGATTCGTTGTTTTAAACCCCACTATTATTAGAGCACTCAGGACTTTAACACTGCCTGAGTGCAGTTGATTAAACACTCTCTGTGGAATACAGTTGTGGCAAAATAAAGTCGTGTGGAGCAAGTGTAAACCTAAAAATACCGTGTGGACAGTTGTGTGTGTGTGCCACAACGTAAATATAGCAAAACGAGCATTAGCACATTACAGAACATGTAACGTCAATTACCAACCAGGCTGGTGGTGGGGTTGGTACACCGGCAAGGAAGAACGGGAGAGGGGAGCGCCTCTCCCTGACTTTACACTTGAAATTTAAGAATTCTTAAAGTTTATGAGCAAAGTGCTCGTAAACAGTCTTCACAAGTTCATATTTTGTGCACACAAAATAAAGATACCACGCTCATATATTCCTAAATAGTGCGCACAAAAAAAAAGAAACCGTGTGAACAAATTCCTATTTCGTGCACACAATTTCTTATTTCGTGCACACAATTTCTTATTTTGTGCGCACAAATTCATATTTGATTTAATGCTGATCTATTTTTGTTTTTACTCATGTCCATATAAGAGCACAGCAGAGACCTTGATAAAATCTGTTCGCAGGTCCTTGCGAACACATACTTGTAACATGTCTACAAAGGTGATCTCAAGTCAATTTGGTATGAAGCATCTTATTGATGTAGGGTTTACGGTAATGTAGTGTTTGGAGAAATATATTAATTTAAGTGGGGGAAACAAATCGGCTACGAATGACCTACATCATACATCAAGCCGTTCGTCCATGTCATAATCACAATGTGAATTGTTGTGAATTCAGCTTTCGTAACGTGGTGTGTGGTGTGTGTGTTTGTGTGTTTGTAGACTGCATGCGTCTGTCTGTCTGTCTGTGTGTGTGTCTTTCAATAGGCTGTGAATGAAGAGACTACTGCTTTAACCTGCTGGCAACGTTCGCTGCCGTTGCATTAATAATCATGTGGAGGCAGGGGAGCTGGTACGGCCTACGCCCCTTCACCGTGCCCTGCTCACAGCACCCCCCACGGCCTGCTATCTTCACAACAGCACCGAGGACAGAGCCAGGACACAGCAAGACAAGAATGCAAGTGTGGCGGACAATTTACGGCATCTTCACTTGCCAGCCAGGAAGGCTACGCTGTAAGAAAAATCTGTAATTTACCTGCTTATTTCACAGATTTTTCTTGTATTTTAGAAATACATTAAAATAATAATATAATTACATAGATAGACTGTGAATTTACATGTCTAATGTAAAATAACATGTAAAATTGTAGCTGTGAATTTAAGGAAATTGTCAGTCTTTTGTATAAAAACATATATGTTAAAATGTATTTGCAAATGTATTTATTTATTTTTAGATAGATAGATAGATAAAAATTTTAAGTCTACTTAAAGTACAGTTAAAGGTATTTTTCAAGTATATAAAAGAATGCCTAATTAGAAACCTAGTTGTGTACTTGTTATACAATGTTATATACTTGCAGTATGAAAACTATTAAACTAGTTTACTGAGAACACTGTAGCCTTTTGGGGTTGGATTAGCGGGATTTCCCAGCATGCCTCATTCCTTGGGGCATATACTGTTGCTTAGCCCCAATTTGTTATTGTTTAGTTTATGCTCTCTTTTTGTGTGTTGTAGAAGTGTATTTGTATATTGTTCATCATTTAGTATTCGTGTTGTGTAAGTTAATTCTTGCGTTCATTTAATGTTATTATACACCGGGAATGTGACTGTCATTGTCAATGTGAATGACCTAACTTTTTAGAGAATTTTATATTATTCCAGTTTCTGCTCTTTCCAACTTTAAGGTGTTTGCTTTAGAGAGCTAAAGCAGTGTCATTCTCCCAAAAATTATGCAGCTCACTAGGTGAAAGTACACTACTTAAAATACATTAAATAAAAAGTGGGCTGGAAGTATAAAACGAATAAACAGTATACGATACATTAACTTGTAGTATAGTTGCGGTACAAAAACCTTAGATGTGAACTAGTTGTGTACTATATTTTATAAGATTTGGATGTAAAGTTACATCTAAAATCTCATTTTACACTTGATAGGATCTAAAATTAACAGTAGATTGTTGTTATTATATAGCTGATTACCTCTTTTACAACAGTATTTTGACATTTCTTTACATTAAGTAAACAAGATTTTTACATTAATTTAAAAAATAACTAATAACAGCACTCTTCTGCAATTTAAAACTGATTATTTGTATTATAGCAGTGTTCATTAGTGTAACAGGTATTGTGGAGTGACTAGTGTAGGCGTGAGCCAGAGGAAAACACGAGGGCAGACGAAGCAACGGTGTCCGCAATAAAGCATAGTTTAATTCAAAAAGGTGCAAACAGGTAAGCTTAACCTAACAGCAAACAATGACTATTATTTAGTTTGGGAAACTAAATAGTGTCCATAATCAACTAAGAAGGTGCACCTGTGTGGGGTGAAGGAACTAGAATTGAGATTTTATTTTATGTTTAATTGAGTTAAATAGCAAGACAGGCAGAAGCCCACAGCTAGGTCAAGACAAAGGCAGGAATGTATGTGAAGTACAAAGCCACTCCTGGCTCAGACAGCAGATTTCAGTCTTGCATTTACATGTGATATTGTCACTTGACCGTTGTATCCCCAAATCTATTGTCTGACTTTCCTGTATTTGAGAGGTATGAAATGCTCCCAGGACAGGCTGACTCTCTCCTGCTGAGCTGTCCTAAAGAAAACCTGTGGGCTGCTCTCTTCTATGCATTATAAATTAACATTTGTTTAGCTAGTCTATTCAAGCTTAATTCAATTGTCTCTCCCTAGAGGTGTGTCTAGTCCTTTTCCCCCCCAAACCTTATTTGGCCACACCTCCAACCAATGACTGCTCACCTTACGTGTGACTAGGACCCTCCCCGGGTTCTTTGAATCTTAAACTATTTAAGATTGCGTCTCCTATTGTTTGTCAGATTGGTGGAGCATGTCACATGCAAAGCTAATATCTGTCTCCCTAGTGCGCACATTATATTTATTGCATTGTTATTAATAAACATGTTTCTTGATATAGCACTTTCAAGTACGGATTGGTCTTAAGTTTGTATATGGTTAAACAGATACCATCAGGGGCTAATCCCCCGCAATTGTGCAGCCAGGACCGGAGGCACGGAGCATGCACGGGGCCTGTGCACGCCAATTGTGACAGTACCCCCCCTCTAAGGAACGCCTCCTGGCACCGCCTTTTGTGTGGAAGGGACCCTCCGGCAGACAGCGAGGACCCTCAGGAGGCCAGACCAGGGACGAGGTCAGCCCTGGCTTCTGCAAAGACAACGGAACGTGTGGAAGCCTCCCCGTGCATTCGACAGTGCAGTGCCAGATCGGCAGGGAGGAGAACTGTATGGCATGCAGTCGTTTTGTGTGCAGGACGTGTTCATGGAAACAACCAAAGATATGTGTGGACTACAAGAGCTGACAGCGCTGGGACGGAACTTTCGGACGTTGGCCATACAGAGCATTGGCCGCTACAGAGCAGCACTTCATATATCTCAGAGAATTAGTTCTACACACCTCACTATATTTGTAAATAACATTTGATATATTTCAACTATATAGTTAGCTGTGGAGAGGACACTGGAATGAGTGTTTGTGCATGCGCAAGTGTATATTAGGGGCTAAAATAAGTGATGGGTGCATTCAGGGGTTAGGCACATGCATAGCAATGTGTACATGTTATGTGTGTATGTGTGTGTGTGTGCATTGTGGGGATGGTGTGTTTGAGTGTTACTCAGTATGCGTGTATAGAGTTTTGATTGTGGATAGATTGTGGAAGATATGGTGTGTGTTTTTCCATTTGTATGCGGGAGGGTGGGCTGTAAGGTATTTATATGTGTTGCATTGAACGTCCGTGTTTTTTAGTGTGTGTGTGTATGTCTCGGGCGGAGAGGGGTTTGTTTATGTGCTGTGACAAAGGAAAAGATAATGAAAGGGAGAGAGAGCGAGTGGGAGACCATAGCAGCGGTCGGCAGACCCCCTTTGTGTCAATATTAACTAGAGGGGCTGAAACTGCTGCCCTTTTAACCATGGCCCACAATTCCCTCTGTCTGTCTGGCCCGGTTTAGAAGACATTTTGATTGGTTCTGCAAAGATTAAAGCTGCTCTCCCACTGCCAGAGAGAACGATAGGCTATAATTGATATTTCAGCTCTGGGCAAACTTGCTCTCACAGGCCAGTGGCTGTTTCGGCAGAAAATTAATGTTAGCACAGCTTGGTTGCAGAACAGACATGTTTCAGGAAATACACAGTCCACTCTCTGAGGTCCAATGGCTGCTGCAACATGGTACAACAGACAGACCTAACTCCTAACTAACACCTCACACACACATGCCTAAATGTATAACATTATTTATTATAGATTATTGATGTATTAAACAGAGAAACAAGAAAATATACACTAAACACATATTTTTAGATTTGTACAGTTACAAAAACATCCCAATAATATATTCCAGTGGTAGGCATACCACCATATATAGTACATAATACAATAAACATGCAATGAAAACAGAAGCACAAAAGAATAAACACAAAAATGGAAGATTAATAAATTAAACATAGAGTTAGTTCACACTCAGCTGACTCACCAAAATCCAGCTGACTCACCTACACCAACCTCATTGGCCCTTTGAATGTAGGAGGTTCTTTTAAAAGGTCCCCGCTCCATTATTATTTTGCTTGCTAAGTTCGGGCCAGAACAGCTATCACACCCGCTGCTACGGTATCCTAAACGGATATTTTATCTTATCATGTCAAACATCGACCATGAAGAAAGCCTGCTGCTATACGCAGAGTACTTGGAGGACACCCAACTATCTCCTTCGGAAGGTCCTCTTCCCTCCAGACGCATCTCTAGGTTGGCAGCTAGTCAACCGGCCACAATCGGCGACTAACCCGCTGAGAAAATTCTCTCTGTATTATACGCCGTGGCACTCCATGGCGTATAAGGCTCCAGGTTTATCACAGAGCTTCTCTACATTTTTCAAAGAGCTTGTTGTATTTCCGCCAGAGACCATATCTTCCTCTCCATCCACAGGGCGGAAAGCAAACACCAAGAGGAAACACAGCTCCTGGGTACTACTAGCCAACATGTAGGCCTGCCATGCCACCAGCTCCTATACAGAAGTAATGGGTTTCAAAGCACAGTGTTTTGGTTGTTGCGTTGTGTCTAAAAAGTTTCTAAAAAAAACACATCCTTGTCGGATGTGTTTGTGTGCAACGAAGACTATATCCTCTGGCGGAGGAACGAAAAAAGCTTAATTTGTGTGTGTGCCGACAGAGAGAGATCCTGAAACAGGTGAAATCAATTAAAATAAGTATTTCAAAAGTTCAGACCTTAAAACTAAATACTGTTGAATATAAAAACTGTTTTTGTTTAAGCCTTAAAAAAATAAAAAATTAAATAAAATATATATATATTTTGCGTATTTACTCCTCGTCCTATATTCATTTAGCTCTTGAATTTTTTTTTAAAAAGCTTGAGAACCACTGATCTAGAAGCAGCGCCTCTACTCTCTCCATCTAAGAGGCAGTGCCTCAGCTGGTCTAGCCAAAGGCAGCGCCTCTATTGTCTCTCACCATAGTACAGTATGTGCCTTTAGTCCATTGTTTTGAGTCACGGAAATACAGCCTGTATCCATTAAAGCAGTGGTCTCAGGAATTCAGTTTCAGATGCCAGGACCCTTCAGAACTACTCAAACTACATAGTCTACACGGGAATCCTTCAATTAATCTGCTTCGTAAAGGCATCAACAAAGCTAAGTCACACTGTTAATGACAAACCTTTACATTCTCTTATTCACAAAATGGTGTCCGAGTTAGGAGCAGGTCTCTTTAGCCATACAGAAACTCTTTCTTGAAAGCAATTATTTTTCTATACAGCTTTCTATGGGTTTTGAGGAGTGGGAAATTCCCAACTCGCAGAAGAATTGTAACCCTTTCTTGGACCATTGCAGATATTTACATTCATTCTAACCATTAATTTATTCACCTTAAACACTCCAAATCAAGGAAGAGATTGTCATATCCCAAACTAACAATTTCTGTCTCCTCTTTTCTAAGGCCTGCTACCTGCGCCGGCCCAAATGCAAACCCAAGTTAGCCTTTATTCTCCACCGAGGATGGAACCAGATAGTGGTTTGCTACTCACCTGCATCTCATCTGCTATCACTGTGGCCTACCCCAAATCTTTACACAGCCCACTGCTTCAGGATAGGAGCAGCAACCACTGCAGCCTCAATCATACAAGCATCTACACTAAAGGCAATGAGGAGCTGGTCTTCTGCAGCATATCAGCTCTACCTCCGTCCAGGTATTAAAGTTATTCTGTCAGCTGTCTCTCATGATTAGCTCTTAGGCTATTGTTTAGTAAAAAATAATAATAATAATGTGTACGTATTTACTTGCTGTAGTTATTTTGGGGTATTTCTCTAAGCTTATGAGCTAACCTTTATGTTAAGTTAGTGTTGCTGTTGTGTCTCTTTCAAAAGGCAGCGCCCCTGCTGGTCTACCTAGAGGCAACACCTCCATCCATGGGTAACACTCTGCTGGACTATCTAAAAGCAGTGCTTCTTTCTCCATTCCAAGGGGCAACATCCCTGCGGGTCTATCTAGAGGCAGTGTCTCTTCTCAATCTCTACTTTCTACTGAATTGTAAACTGCTTGCTTCAACCCTAAAGTCTGCTTGATTGCTTGGTCTGTCTTACTACCTTTGGTGGATGGTTGTTTAGGGGGTTAAAGCCACTGTTTTGATACACCCATACTTATCAGTATGATGAGATGAAGCCAACCCGAACTAACTAGAGACACTGTTATAGACTTAGATACAGGTATGTTCCCTTCAGAAGGGAATACCTTCTTCTGCTTTGCGCTGACTCTGTGGGTGCGACTACAGAATATAGCAATCACTCTTTAATAATGTGTAGTAAATGAAATGACTAGTTAGTCCTATGTTGCAAACCGAATGGGAATTTTTGATCTTGTGGCCATCCACAATAATATTAATCGATTTGAAGATCATCCAGAATAACAACTAGCAACATCGGTTTCCATCGCATTATTTGTGCTTTCCTGAATAATGTATGGATTCGGGTACATCCCTAGTCCTTAGACTTAAAGATGGTTCTAGACAGAGAGACTGGTTTCACTCCCTCTGCTATTCTGCTGCATGGCAGTGGGTCATGAGGCAGCTTGAAGCATCTCTTCTCTTCTTCATTAGCACGTGTATCATCCACCCAGGCCGCAGAACATAAAAGCTACCCTAGTGTGAAACAGTGGAGTCCTCATCCTGATAGTGCCCTCGTGATGCTCTTGTCCTGAATGGGCCATTAAAGTGGACACAGGGGATTAGGCGGTTGATGGAAGGTCGGATCGCGCTTGCACTGCAGTGTGACTTCACCCACATTAACACGACATTAGCTTCATTTCCATTCAGGTAACGTGCACTTCCACCTAGCGCTGTGGAGAGCACGACCAAACGCTTGTGACCTGGACTTTTATTTCCTGTTGCCATTCAAACCTCTCTCTCTCTCTCTGGCGGGGGGGGGGGGGGGGGGGGGGGGGGGGGGGGGGGGGGGGGGGGGGGGGGGGGGGGGG
>JAOEHI010000018.1:7115046-7137346 GCA_025447815.1 Percopsis transmontana | reverse complement strand
CCTTTTGGTTTCTATGTTAAAGGAGCACTATATATTAAAGCACTTTAAACTACATCTACCTCAGTGTCTGGGTCTGTGCCAGACGTCCGTCCCACCGGTTCCTAACAATATCACTTTGTAAGATTGTAATAATACAACAATGATTCAGCCTACTTACTTATTTCTGGAAGCCTATACATTAGTACTTCAGATAGCTATAACCTGGTGTCTAGGGGTCTCACCAACCCTCTAGATATTGCATTATCAACGATCATTCACCAGTCACCGAAATGACCTGACCTGGAAAGTGACGCAGTCAAAGATGTGCATTGTATAGAAGCTCTGGGAAACACCAGAACTTCTATATAGTGACCAAGCAATTAAGACAGGATTGAGAGTAAGGCTTTTCAGATTTTTTCTATGACTTTCAATGGACGAGAACCTTGATGAGATATTCATCAATTTATCATTGCAGAAACATTACATTTTACATGGCTACACTCACACACAGTCTTTATAATGCTAAAAATAAAAGCCCTTAAAGCGTAAATTTTCCCGGCATGGTGGCTGAAAACTCAATTGAAAAGCATCGAGAGAGCACTTTGTTTAATACCATCTGTAGCAAAGCATAAAAACCATTACCACAACAACATAAAATAAAACAGAGACCTCACGAGCAACTTGTAAATTATAATTATAAGCAAGTCTTGCAAGCAAATATTTAATTATGTGAAGTAGGAGGGATGGCAGTTCGTTGACTTCCCCACATAAATCCCATTATGACTGGGACATAAATCAAACGTCATGTTTTGAGCAATTTAACAAGGTCATTCTATGACGCTGTTAAATATAAGCAGAGATACGATGATGAATGAGCCGCATATCAAATGCTAATAGATATACTCAAGACTGAAGAACTAAATAAATGTCATATGACACCATGCCAATTTAGTGCCAACCAGTTTACAATGATGAAAACACAGCTTTAAATGATGCACCATTTAATGCACTTTAAAGTTCATGTTGGATCATATCCTTACAAATGCATAAGACAAAAGTATATTGTGCTGAATACATTCAAATGTATTCTGAATTAAATAGTGTTTGGTCGTCACGTTTTTGAGCAATAAAGCTTTCCATTATCGGTGCACTAACCTCTTGTGATAATGCGTGAAAATGGGATTACACTTTGTCTAGAGAAAATGTCACAGAATTTTCCCATCTTGTCAACTGACCCTTGACCTGTGAGCCTTTAGCTTGTCTAGAAACCTGTGGACTTTGGCGATAGCCCAGCTCTGTGTTCTTTAAATTGCTTTCCTTATTGTCGGTTAGCTTGACATTTAAAAAGGATATATACATTTTATGTATGACATGCCAGAAAAGTGGCACATTTATGTAAATAGAGAACACATTTGATAATAGATGCTTTATTTGAAAAGAACATGCATGAATGTCCCCCTAAAGAGCACATTGCCCTTTTCCACATTCAACTTTGTTAAATACAGGTACTTGACTGTAAATACTTTGGCCTAAAAATTTAATCTAATTAAATGAAATATTAAAACTGAAGTCCGAAAACAAAATTAACATTTGTTATGATTCTGATTATGAAGTTTGTGGACATAAGTCCTCACCTTAATAAAAGTATTTTTGCATGCTTGTGTCAGCTCATTTGGAATGGGAGCACTTGTGTGTGAATTGCAGTATTAATGGACGTTCCAGTGCATTTGGTCTGACGCCAACGGGCCCAATTTCCTTGCATGCCCATAGGACATTAATTGATGGCTGGGTTACACTCCCTAATATGCATCATAAATAACAGTTTAGCAGGACGAGGGCTAAAATCTCAAACCCATTAACCACTGCTTTGACATCTTAATGGGAATTCAACTGAGATGTGATCAAGCTGAATCCGTCAAAGCCAGGCATTAACGGACAGCGACGGCGACAACTACAGTTGGGACGACACAGACTGGCTTTATTGCCGCTCGTGTGTCACTCTCAACTTTAATAGACACTTCACGATCATCCCCGCTCTGCCAACACAGCTGCTGAAGATCTGTCAAACCTCTGTGTTAGAGAGCTACCCACTTCAGCCACGCCTGGCGACCGGTGGGACCAGTTAAAGCTGGGGGCTGCTCACTTTCATCGCCATAAATGTTATCACCATATTATTGTTGAGCACGTGGCAATTTGCGCATACCAACAGCAGGCAAGGCAGACCCATTGGTTGCCAGGGAAGAGAGACATAGAACCCAGCTAGAGCAGCTTTTGTTTTGTGGTTTGTTTATATGTATACACATTGCATAGACTCATAATGTGACTCTACAAAGACACACAAACATACACAGATACACACAGGAACACACACACACGCACAAACACACAGTACATACACACTAGAGCTGTGTGTGTGTGTCACAAGCCAACGGGGGAACCCAGGCGCAGACACACACACACACACACACACACACACAGTTGTGTCACAAGCCAACGGGGGAACCCAGGCGCAGACACACACACACAGTTGTGTCAAAGATCTGGCAGTTTGCTGGAGAAGATGTAGTGTGGGCTTATGTAGTGTGGATGTTGATGGAGATATGCCACAGCTGGTCCCTCCAGCACACCTGTCCCCAATCCTGCAAACAAGCACGCGCACACACACAAACCCCACACACAGCGTGAGAGCGAGAGAGTGAGAGAGCGAAAGAGCGAAAGAGTGAGAGAGTGAGAGAGCGAGAGAGCGAAAGAGTGAGAGAGCGGGGAGCGAGCGAGAGCGCGCGCAAGAGAGAGGGAGGGCTCTGGGCTAGAGTCACGAGGCAGATACTGCGGGCGTGACACTGTGGTACACGATGGGCTGCCCAAATGCTCATCAGTGGAGTTGCAGGCTCTGGCAAGTGAATTCTGTGCAACCAAGATCCAATAGTATAAGTCCCGGGTTGCTCTAGTGAAAGTTCTAGTGAGTACATTCATCTGGCAAACTTTACCCCTTAAACCCCTTACAAGATTTTATACTTTATAGCAAATATTTCTGTTACATGTTTCAGCAACGTTGCACATTCTAGCTATGTGTGTATGTGTGTGTGTGTGTATGTGTGTGTGTGTGTGTGTGTGTGTGTGTGGAGGGGGGGGTATGTCTACAAAGGCTCTACAATGGTGCAGATCAGAGCACTGGAAGAGCCACTGTCTCAGCTGTCAGTCCATAATCTGCACACTGCTGGTAAAGCAAAGGAGGTGCCTTTCCCAGCTCTTCCAGTAGGGCCACGGGTGTACTCTATCATTACCCTGCATGCTGACTTGACAGGAGGCTTTGTTAAAGGAATTCCCTCAAGTTTATCAAGGCAGCACTCTGAAGTTCCCATTGTGCGAGCAGCAGTGTTCAAGAAGGCAGCAGAATTGGAGCAGAGACAACTACTCTGTATGTGTCGGGGTGTGTGTGCACGTGTGAGTCTGGGTGTGTTTATGTGCGTGTGGGTGTGAAAATGCCTACCGGGGCCTGCGGGGTGACAGCTCTGCCTTCGGCAAGTAGGTAATTAGCATGCATTATTCAAATGAGTGGCGGAGGGGCTGGGGGCGGGGACCCATCCACCTGGCTGTCAGCACCAGGACCTGTCTCACTCGCTCAGCTCCACTTTCACCACCCTGTCTGTCTGTCTCTTATCAATGCTCCGGCCTGCGCTCACGCACAAGGATAATGTGTACGTACTGGATCCCGTTCTAAAAGCCAGATATGGCATGATCTGATAGCAGGGACAGCACTGGCAGCCCAATGCATTCAGTAGCATTTAATCTACAAATGAGCTGCCACCACAGTGCGTGAATAGCCTGTGAAGACCGTAGTATTGACTGGTCCTCTTTAAGCAACATGTTTAAACAGTATCCCTATATATACCCTCATGACAAATGTTTGAGGCAAAAAAAAGAAAATACACTCACCGCCCACTTCATTAGGTACACTTAGTTGAACTAATGCAGTCTAATACAACAGTCCTCCAATAAATCTCCCTTCATAATTGTTATAATTTTTAATTTATGTTGAAACCCTTTAAGAGAGCTGGCGATATAAATGTATGATCATTTTGGAGGATGTAGTTTGTGATGCTGTTAAACTGTATTGAATTTAACACAAAGGTGTTACTGTTATTTAGCCTAGCTTCACTGATTGAAATATGGTGGCCAAAATGATAGAAACACATGTCAGTACAACGCACATCTCAGTACAATTCAATAGCACCACAAACTACATCCTCCAAAATGAATCGCCACCTCTCCTAAATGGTTATAACATTATAACAATCACAAAGGGATATTTATTTTAGGACTGTATTAAACTGCATTCGTTTCGTTAGGTGTACCTAATGAAATGGCCGGTGAGTGTATTCCAATATATTGTGAATATACCCAGCTGCAAAAATACATTATATTGCCAATACGTTTTTTCACAATCTCCTAATATTCACTTTTGGCACGGTCCAGGCATATTGTTAACAAGCAGATGTTCCAATCCCACCAAAGCTATGGTTTGGATTATGATCTCAATACTCAATACTTTAGCCACTGCTGATCCATTAGCCCTTCGCCTTATCACCTGCCCCTCCCCCCACCAACCCTACCCCCTTAGGAGAGGCCTCTGTTTACTTAATTGGTGACTTAGCTGCTAGTGGAGGCCCCTAGTCCACCACAGCTCCATCCAGCCAACATTGTGTCACATTTCGTCCCTGTCTACTTACTCAGTTTGCGTTCATTGCAAGGCAGGCATTCTGTCCTATTTACTGATAGACATTGTCAGCCTGGAATAGCTGCCCAACGTATTAAAGCTCTACAAATTTGGCATTGTACAGCAGCTGTGAATATAACCTTTCCTGTCTTGCACAAAGGGACAAATTGTGCAAAAGTATCTATTTTTGACTGAACATAAAACCAGTGAAATGTTAGAGTGAAACTAACTACATCCGCACATACTAGTCCGCCAAGTGTTCAGCACAGGAGAGTATTGGCCTTAACCACATTAATTAGCTAAATACATTTCTACCAAGCAATTCCTTTTTATCTTTGTCTGCATAAGAGTGCTCTCTTCCCAAACGTTCACCATAAGAAAATATTAATTCGCAACTGTAGACAAGGGTAATACTCAGAGTCCACCATTACCACGACAACCAGGCATAAACAATCACTCGCACTTGAAATCAACATACCATTCCAGTAAACCAATTCTGTGCTACAGATAACTTAGGATAATTATCAATTTCATGATGGTTTAACTTAGTTGAATCCTGAGATTAGCAGAATTAGAGCGCAGCACCATGGAGGCTCAGGGTCCCGGTGTTGCAGAACTCGAGACCGGTCTTGATCTCGAGACCACTTTTTGAAGGTCTTGGTCTTGTCTCAGAATCGACGGCATTTTTACTTGGTCTTGTCTTGGTCTTGGATAAAGAGGAATTGGGATTATATTTTAAGACCGCAACTGCAGGAATATCACTAAATTGCCAGTGCATTGTTAACATCCTTACTGTAATTGGATATAAAACTTCCCACTTCATGCAATCAATAACTTGACTCATTTCTAATTTGAAATTTTTAACGGCTGTCATCACCCCTCCTCACACAAGCTCCAAGAAAGTGAATGAGGGAGACAGGTGAAGCTGTAGCTATCTGGGAGGAGATGTCGGACAAATCCTCTGTAATTAGATTTGGTTACCTAAACCATAAAGAGTTCATCTGAAAAGCGTCAAAAAGAAAACACACAGCATTGTGTAAATACTGCAATGCAACGCTCACCGAGATGACTGGGATCACGTTTTTTTTGCACTTAGAAAGGAAGAATTACGCTAGCAATCTGCCTCTGTACCAAAATCTTCAGAAATCTCTTCATATATTCATCTCATCATATAGGGATGTAATGCAATATTAACTTTGTGAGAGAGTGGACAGGGCATGTGGTGACAGATTGTTGTTCCAAAGTTACGTTTTTTTTACGGTCTTGGTCTTGACTCAGACCATGACTTGGTCTCTGTTTAGGTGGTCTTGACTACAACACTGCATGATTTAAAACCATGGCTAGGCTAGTAAAAACACAAGTCCTAGTAAGGGCCACAACCCTTGTTGTTAATGAATTAGCATTTTCTGCTTTAAAAGCCTTGTTATTATTTTTTTCCCTCCGTGAGCACCACGTCCACCTCTAAATGTGAGAGCTGAGTAGTACAATGGTACACAACTCAACGGGTCGGATTATTTGTATAGATTGTATAGCCCGTTTGTTTTACCGTACGGCGTTGCGAGCAGCAACAGCCTGCCTCAGCTTGTCAAAAATTCCTTTTTCCTGTGGTGGTGATAATGAACGTTTAAACTAACATTGTGATATGCTTGAAGTCTTTTATATCTGGATTTTACTGTAGGCAAGTAAAGTGTTGGTTTGAGATCAAACATGATTTTGATGAAACATGATTATTAAACTCACTGTCGGCCGCTGGCCGCTTTGTTATCACTTTAAAAAGAAAAAACATTAACTTAACAAAAAAAATAAAAATGCTCCAAACATTTTTCTAAATTAATTTAATGCTGGAAATGACAAGAAATATGGCCACTTTGCCATTAAAAGCAAAACTGAGCTATTTTAATGGCTACAACAACAGTAGGCTATAGGCTGTGTTACAGGCCAGGGCTGGGCTATGTCCTAGATTTGAGGCTCAGATTTGAGGCCCGTGCAGGGCTCTACTCCAATGGCTGAAGCTAAATCTAATTTAGCCCACCCCATGCCCTCTCAGTCTGATAATGAGCCATACAATTTGTCTTCTTTCATTCACAAAGACTGTCAAAACTATGATTCAAGAGAAAACCTGAATAATAAGTTATCTAACGACAGCAAGAAATGTTGTGACTTTTTCCTTAGGATCATAGATTTGAAATGATGTGTTTGAAATGACCCAACTTCAACATAAATACATTATTACTGAATAAAACAGAAGGACACATCCCATGCCATGTTTAGATTCTATGAATAGATCATTTTATAAAGATTCTGAAAATGTGTGTGCCAAGGCACATACACATACAATACACAGGAAATCTAAACCTAACAAGTGCGTTTCATTTGTTTCAACCAGTTTATTCCTTTTATAATTATCTCAGTTCTTTTATTTTTAGTTCACCTTTAACCTAATTGGGTGAGTTTCTCCTACCGAGAGTGAAGACCCGAATGGCGTCCATGAGAGTCTAAGTACATGGCACAACTTCAGCAGCACAGCTGACAACATCAGGACAATCGTTCGGTCAACCGAACTCAGACTAAAAGCTAAGCCAGCGAAGGTCTGACCCACTGTGAGCACAAGTCTAGTGGTCTAGGTTTTGGACTCCCAGCCGGAAGGTTGTGGGTTTGAGCCCCAGAGTTGGCCTACCTGTAAGCATCCTTGAGCAAGATGCCTAACCCCTATCTGCTCCATGTAATAGCACCATGTAATTGTAAGCCGATACGGATAAAAGCGTCTGCTAAATGACCTAATTGTAATTGTAATCGGCTTGTGGCATAGAATAGGCGTCTATGGCTTGTGACAAAATGACTGGATAATAAATGAACGTGATCGTTTTATATATTCATGTGTATGGTTTACATGTTTTGACGTTAAATAATCTTGTTAGTTAGTCCTTGATACCCCATAGTGGCCGACGACAACCTCATAGAATTGTACTGTAGTGGTCGCATATGGTCCCTTTTAAATCTTTCTGGCTCTGTGACTACCTGTCGGCTCGAACAGAATTAAGGCACAATATTCCCACCTTGAAAATGTTGAGTAAAAATGGCTTTACATTCTTAACAAAATTAGCTTCTTTGCACACGAAAAACTTGATGTTATCAAATCACCGTAACTGCAAGGGAACCGTAAACACAGCGGGACCTTGTAAAAACGTTTTACGTCAGAGGGACGTAACACTTAACATGCTTATTGTTACTAGGTCTTGAGATGGGAAATTGGCAGTATAGATTTTCCGGAATATCGATCCCTGTTCCCATTCACACATGACCCCATGAAGGAAATTTTAGGGATAGACTCCATGTGTGAAACGGGCTATATGGCTGTGGAGACACATACGAGATAGCATCGGCTGACCACAACAAAAACCTTGCAGCCTTATTGCAAAGGGCGAGAGAGGTCAACCTGAAGTTAAACTAGAAGAAACTCAAGCTGAAGCAACCCAGCGTGTCATACATGGGTCATCTTCTCACTTACAGAGGGGCTGCTCTGACTGACAGACAAGAACATCTAATGGGTGTGGCTTCCACTACATGATACAGACCTCGACCCTGTTAAGGAGTTGGTCATCACCCTGTGCTCAAGTACTATGACATGAGAGAGGAGGTGACACTTCAATGTGATGCCAGTGAAACAGAGCGTTGATGCGGCTCTCATGCAAAATGGATAACCTGTTGCATTTGCCTCCAGAGCTCTAACTCCCACAGAACAGAGGTATGCTCAAATTGAAAAGGAATGCCTCAGTGTCTTTGCATGTGACAGATTGGACCAATACATTCATGGCACGGAGGGCATTACAGTGCACAGTGACCACAAACCACTGGAGGTGATCTTCAAAAGATCCCTTCTCACAACACCCAAGAGGCTGCAGAGGATGCTACTGTGGCTCCAACACTATCAGCTGCAGGTACAACACAAACAGGGCAAACTACTACATGTAGCAGATTTTCTATCCAGAACTGCTCAACCAAATACGACACACGCACTAATGCAAACACCAGCCACGGTCTACGCCATGGACCTGACCACTGAGGCCCTTGGATGTGTGGAACATCTCCACAAAAACACTGTAGACCGTTGAAGGACTGTCAGCAGATGTAGCAACACCCTACAGAGGAGACAGCAGAAGCAATCACTAAATCCCTATAATCTGCCTAAACTCTCATGGTCTAAGGTAGGCATGGACCTATTCACTATGAACCAATCACACTATACCTCATAATGGTCGACTACTACTCAGACTACTGGGAGCTGGACGAATTGGAGGACACCACAGCATCTACTGTCATCAATCCGGGAAGATGGGGTGGAGCTGATGTGGCTGACAATCTAGAGGATTGCGCTTCAGAACTGCCTGAAGACACAGTCCAAACTGTAGAACCTGTGCCTCAACGTCTTCGGCAGACCTGAACAAGGTCCAACATCAAGCCTCCACAGAAATATACTAAAGACTATGTGACTTGACCATAGGGACTATAAAAACAAGAAGAAACAAATGGAAAAGAGGAATGATAATGTAATGTTTATTATCTGATTTACTTGTAGCCACAGTAAGGACTAACAGTTTAGGTTTAATCTCTTTTCATTTAGGTGAAAGGGAGATGTTGGCCAGTAGGTGGCACCACTTACAGACTACTTACCTGTGATCTGCCAGAGCAGAGTAGTACATGGCACCAACCAAAGCTGCATGCTCTGTATGTCTCAGAACTGTTAATAAAAGCTATGTTAACAACCATATCGGCATGATCATATACAAACGAAATGACGGTTACCTTTCAGAAAATGTATTTTTAATAAGTTAAGGCACGAGCCACTGACTGACTTTCATTGGCTAAATGGGTGCTATAAGGGTGCTCACGTCACACAGGCCGATTTGTGTCCACAATACAACGTGATTAATATCTATATTACACACTACTGTAAACACTACGGTACTTTATTCAGTACCAAAATGTATTATTACAAATTATGATCACATGAGTAAAATATTTTGCCCATTCATGTTTTCAAACTAAAAGCTGACCTTGATAGCTGAAGCTAAAAGGCTAATTTCAGATAAACGTAATTCAGATGCCTTTCTTTGATGCACCTGTTGAAGGTTGAGTGTAATGAAAATAGTTGGAAATATACAGTTCATTCTTTGATAGGCTATTGTTGGTACACTATGTGGAAAGTGAAAAGAATGCCCAGAGATAAATGTTCAGTTTCACAGGTTTTATTAAAAGCTTGTAATAAAACCATTAGTTTGTTCCGTTCTCTAGCGTCCATAATCCAAGGGGTAGTCGCCAGTCCAGGGTCTATATATAGATATCTAGATATCTATATATCTATATATAGATATATAGATATATATCTATAGATAGATATAGATATGTAGATAGATATATAGATATATATTTATATAGATATATAGATATATATTTATATATATATAGATATATATACATACTAATGAGTTAAATATTGTGACCTTTTGGATTTGTTGGTGCAAAACCCTTTTTTTTAAGTAACAATAACCATTATTGAACTGAAGACCTTGGGACAATATCAGGCTGATTTGAGCTTTGCCAACAGCCAATAAATAAAATATTTTATTAATATTCTTTATAATCAGAAGATGGTACAGTTGTGGGAAATAAAACAAAATGAGCAAAAGCCATCAGTTACCCCGCAATAAGATTATGTGAATGGATGTTTACATGATTAGTAAAATTGATATGAAGTAATTTGTTTTGTTGAGGTGAAAATGGCAATATTAAAATGAACAGGTAGTTATTGTACTTTGACAATGTTTTGAGACCATAATGTCCATCTAGAAGTGTCAAAACTAAAGAGATCTTTAGGATCCTTTGATAGACCTTTGATAAAATAATGCTTTTGAGGTTGTTGATCAAATGTGTATTATACCAGGCCTTCTTATATTCAGTTTATATGCCAAAGATCAGCACAATCAGTGGTTTAAAGAAAACATTTCAAAGTAATTACTGGCATAGACATTGCTGTGAGAGTATCCCATTTAATTAGAAATCTTTATGAGGCTATTCATGATTAAATCTGGCAATTCCTATATTTATTAAATATTGTGTGTACTTTGACACATTGTAGTTAACATTGCCCTTTTCTTATTTGTTTTGTATAGTGTCAGTCAGATACATGAGCGAAAGATGTATAAAAAACAGCATTCCATTTTTGTTTTAAATCGTTCAAATTACACGTCTTGTTTACATCCGACCAGTCGACACAACTAATTGTCTTTACTAGTCGACCAATGAAAAATTGTGAAAATGCACATCCCTAGTATATACAGTAAGGGTATTCAAACATACATGCATTCATATAAGTTTAACGATTACATAACAAATATATACACTAGGTGTCCCAAGCATATGTTTGGAAATCCAGACCAACAAAACAATTATTCAGGAGGTGCTGATTGTGTGTCATTCAGCCAATGCTTTTCCAAAGCAATCTATTTTACTTACTGTTGAGCCAGGTTCAGTAGGCCTGACGGACGTGTTCCTGTTGGTCTACTTGGCGTAAAATAACACTGGCATAGTGCTCATCTCCCATAGTGAATATACAGGATTTACAAAACGGTCTTAAGGTTGATTGACCACCACCATAAGCCAATCTTCCCTCCCTGGAGGGCCTTGCGAAACTTTGTCCTAATTTTATCTCAGACTGTTACTGTCCTCTTGTGGTGGATTGTTATATTTCACATTGGAGCTGAAGGATGTGGGTTGATTTTCATGGATTGCACTAATATAATAATTGCACAAATGTTTTATATAACAATATTGATTGTGTTTTTATATGCACAAAATGTGATGATGTCATAAGTGTATATGCAATTTACAAAATACTGTACATGTATGTTTCTTCAAAATACATGTATGTTTCTTTAACACATGCCTTCTATGATTGTCTTGCTGAATTGTAATATATAAAAACATGGATTATAGTAGCCACCAATAGTTTCCCTTGGATCTCACTGGTGAAGCATTTTCATGAAAGGAGCAGAGATTACTTCCAGTATTGTTTCCAGTTAACATATGAGGTACCTGCTATTAACCACAAGATGGGGATATAGCACTAAAAATAGCATTTATTTTATCAACCATACACAAGTCACATACTCAAACGAAAACATTAGCTATTAAAAAAAGGAAGAAATATGGTTTCATTAACATTTTCTTTTGTTTTTTACAAACCCCAAAACCTTAAGTAATATTTAAGCAAGGCTTGAAAGTTTATTCTTTTAAACGATATTTACCCAGGTTCAATCACAGACTCAACAACAAGTGTTGTGTATTGTAACTGTGTAACATTGTAATTGTGTAGGATAATAATGGTACAATTCATTGGACAAATCATAGAATAGGTGCCAAAGAGCAATAATTATTGAAAAACATACGTCTATATTTGTTAAGGATATGTGTGTCCACATGAATGTGTCTTTTAGTTACCACTTTTAAGGAGGATTTGTTTCTTTGTATAACTTTTGGTGGAATAGCTCAATGAAGAATTAAGAAAATAAAAAATAAGCATCCAGTGACGTCCAGCTGAGTAGATCCTCATAATGTCTGGTTGTAAGTGGTTCGGTCTCCTGCTAATAATAGAGTGGATTTAGGTGGGGATTTAATGTTATGTTGTTTAACGTGGTGGAGGTACACTATGCCCTCTACTGGCATCTCTGCAGTTCTGTCTAAGAGAAGAGGCCTTTTTCTGGGTCCAGCCATGACTCTGTCCAGGCTCAGTCCATCAGCACTCAGGCCGAGGGTGGCAGGTTGACCACACCCAAGTACAGCCACTCCACCACAGTCGGTAGATTCCACAGACATCAGAGAGCTGCTAGAATGGAGCATTCTAGCAGCTCTCTGATGGCAGCCTATGATTATTGTGCTGGCCAAAGCCAGGGGAGGTGATAGAGGGGGAATTGTAGGCTTTCATATGGACAGGCTGGTCCACAGGATGCCACGCAGTGTGTGTGGTAATTTAGCTCAGAGGTGATGGAAAATAGTGGGTTAGCTTAATGACCAGTTTTTGTGGCAATGTAAAAGCACTCCAAAAAGGACTGGGAGAAAAACAGGCAAGTGTGTGCATGTGCGTGTGTGTGTGCGTGTGATTGCGCACATCACCTTTCTTGGAGTGCTAAGAACCTAAACAAATTGAGAAGAGACGGATAAAATACAATTGCTGTTACTGTTAAAATAGATAGATGACTAGTTTATATGTATTTATATCATGATATTCAGAATCACACTTCTTTAGCCGCCTACTTCTTTTTGTGTACATACACTGTAAATGTTAGTTTTGCAAATACATTTGTGAACATATATCCATCTTGACAGAGTATAAGAGTAAAACATTTGTTTATCTTGAAATAATAAAACGAAATTAATACATTTTCCTTTTCATTTTAAACGATACATTTTAATTGAAAATGCAGTATATTATATCTGTAAATGTAATGTTCAAGAATGTAGCCTAACAATACAACCGCCAGTCTTCAAAAAAGCAGTATTACTAATCTGTCAATTTATTTGTAATAATCTATATTCCAGGACTAGAAAAACTCACAGCTACATTCAGTATGAATTGTAAAAATCACCATTTATTATTGTTAGTATGTGATGTGTTAAGCATTATTTATTCATCAATTTAATTTGCTTTGAATTTCTACAAGAAAAAAAAATCAATCCTCCCTCTCTGTCTCCCCTGGCAACAGGTTATAATCCATAGTTACCAAGAATGGTTGCTAGGTGCGTTGCAGAAATACAGAACCTTCTCTCTACTGGTGCTACGTGGGAGGGCACCAGTGCCCGGCTGATGGCACAGAGACCAGTTGGGTAGGGGGTGGGGCTGGGGGGTGACAAGCTGCAGGAAAATAGAAAAACACACTGGGAGGAATCCCACGTCCCTCACAAAGAGATCAGGACGTGCAGGACAAGACAGAATAAAGGCTGGAGATTGAGAACAGAATGGAAGGTAAACACAAAGGGGTTTTATAATGTAACACTAAGTGGTCAATCTACTGCAGCCATCTTTTGTATACTTGTGTGTCTCTGTGTCTGTATGCACATGTGTTGTGTGTTTGAATATATCTGTGTGTCTACTGCTTCTGGTTGTGTGAGAGATGGAGATAAAAATGATTTCTTCTTGCTTTAGAAAAGGCTGCCATCATGCTCTGAAAAAATGAATTAAAAGTCAGTTAGTCTGCTGCCTAAGGTCACTGGTGCCTTTGTGTGCAGGACTTCACTGAACAATGAAAACTGTCTTGAATAAGAATATATTTCACAAATAGAAAGCCAGGGTCTAACTTGGCATATAGAGAAGAATAGTTGGTTACATTTGTAAAAAATTCTGACTGTGTTGATGTTCCTAATACAAAGGTCAGGTGTAGCTGTGACAGTTTTCAATCCACAGGTGTTGCATGCAAAGGTAATACCAGCCTACTGGTTTTGCCTGGTGATTGCATCATTAAAACCAACAGAATAACATGCTCATGTCATTTTTTACGAGGCTCATCCGATTAGTATGGCTGTGACAGTGACCCACAGGTGTACTCTCTAAACACAAGCCTCTTCACAGGTTGGTAGGACGTGTGTTCTTTGGTGTTGGAAGCTGCATGAATAATCTAACGTTCCACGCTCCTGTAATACTGCACATTGCCGCTAGGGTGCAGTAGTACAGTGCCAACTCCAAAGCGGGAGAACTCAGCAAAGCTCTGCCCCGAGATCAAATACAGAGCTAAGCCGTCTGCGAGCCCAAGCTGCATCCGTTCTCCTCCTCAGGACAGGTTTTTACAAGGTTTAAATAATATTAGCATGATGTCATCAGATGAGGAGCTGACCCATAAGACATGGCTCTCAGCTCCCTTTGAATAAGTTCAGTAGTTCTTCCACGCCTGATGCCTCTGACAATATTATTAGGAAGATAATTCTCACAAGAAAATAAACTCTTTGTAACACCCTTGACACTGGGATATTGTGTGTGTATTTCATTGATAGTGTGTTATCTGTTGAGAGTAGAAAACAAGGTGGAATTTTTTGGATGTCATATGTCTTTATTGTATTCCAATACTAACAAATGTCAGCATCTGAACGCCACTGAATTAGGTCAATGACAACGCAAGGTATCTTATAAACTGGTATCTTATAAACATTTGTTAATGTAAACTGCACTGGTGGTTTTTGTAATTTATTTTCTCTTTCTGGTATTATTTGCTTCATTTTATAAATTGATTAGTGAGTTGTTTATAAATTATCAGGAGACAACAGCCAAGAAGTACTTTAAGAATAATAAATAATCTAATAAAATGTATTTAAGATCACAGTTGTGATCTGTCTTGGCTGATTGTTGTGATGTGTTAATGTTCCTAAACACACATATACAGACATTACAAGAAAATAACAATTAAAACGAATTAGGCTAATCATTATGACTTTGTTTATTGTTTATTGTAACTAAATAAAGAGAAAGAGTTTGTTATAAAGTAGCCAAGTTCTTATGTGTTATTTATTTCACATTTCCACTGTGAAGGTAAATATACAGTATATGTATATATGACCACAAACAGCATGTCTGTGTCCATGGTTAAACACTGCTAGTGTCTAATCATAGCCTTGATTTGAGAAGAGACCCCTGTTGGTTGAGTAGAATGACTCACCTAATTGGATTCAATTCCTAATTGAAATGTAATAAAAATGCATCAGTAGATGTGCCGCCAACAATTACCTCATGCAAATCTCTTGATGAATTGACGTGCGTGGCATAATTGCAGCTGTTAAAAAATGCATTGATTTCTTCTGGAATAACATCAATTCAAATCAGTTCACGCTCTGGCTTCAATCTGCATGTGGAAAGCATTTGTCACCTCTCACTTTCCCCATTTTGAAGCACGCTGATGTGAAAAGAAATGGAAACATCTGCACTACTCCAACAATAGGAATCTGTCAAATTGATTGGTCTGCTGGGGCCCTTCTATCATGCACTATATCTATGCAAATCATGCGCTCTCAACACTGTGGGCTGGAAAACAAATAAAAGCCACTCTGTCTTTGTTCTGGCTTTGTTTCTACATTCATCCAGACGCTATAGTGGTTATGACTTCCTCTGCTGTAGAAAACATATTTGATTGTGCTACACAAACATATGCACACTTTTACCCACACACGTATGCATGGACGCACACACACACACACACACACACAAACAAACAAAAACACGCGCACACACACACACACAGATAGCTTTGAGATAGCTGTGATTGCAGTTATCTGTTTTCTGCAGTTATGAGTTATTGCCTACCACTGTAGTCATAGCAACATGTTAATAAGTAGCTTCTCTGATCTCCCTCTGTCGTGGCACAGGTTGCTATGACACAAATAGCATCCTGGGCCCAGCGGACCAGGGTGCAAATATGCTATCATGATAAGAAAGAACTTTTAACACTGAAGACACACATAAAGAAATGTAACTAGACAAATTTAAACTGGCCAAAGAAAAAAAACCGGCAGCATTACACTTTCACACACAACCACATTGGCCAAACAGAAATACAACTCAACTAAACTGCACTTCCAAAAGTAAACCACCTAATCCCTAGGAAGCGTGTGGTTGGCTGGTGTGTCAAGGTAAACTGTCCAATCAGCTTTTGAGAACAGATACTGTTCCTAGACGCCTGTACGCACCAAGGGCAAATTAAAGCATTGCCTCTGAGTTGCATCATTCTCCCCTCACAGCTCTATTAAAGGGCTGCTGCTATGTCTCTTTACGAGAGCCACTCAGTGAGAAGAATTAGGTGCACCCTCCTGCAGTGTTGTGCCTTTTATGAATCACACTGGTATCATGTGTGCCAATCCTCACAGGAATGAACTGCAATTGAGTTGCGGCCATAATTATAACTGGAGCTGTTGCCATTACTGCTGTAATGAAGTGATAGCCAGCCAGGGTTTGGATCAGCCAGGGTTTGGATCTACAATATTCCTGAGATCCAGGCTTGATGGGTTTTCACAGACATGAAGATAAATTAAGATGTGAATCAGATATTAACAATATGTGATCTGCATAGACATGTCTGGTGTGCGCACCTGGCTGTTCCCTTCTCAACTGCTTTGTCTCCTTTTCCATGGAGCCACAAGGAGAGGAGGACACTGATAGAAAAAGACAGGCCGCATCCTTGCTGACACAACAAAGGAAGGGACAAACAAACAGCTTGACTGGAGGAAGCAGGCGGGCTGCAGTAAAGTTGTTTCTGATGATAATGCTTGATCTCTCTCTGTGTCACAATGCCTCAGCTTTCAGCTCAGCTCAGCTCATCTGTCGTCCAGCAACACCACACACACAATAAACATTCTTAAGGGTGGTTTTTAATTTAAAAAAAAGGATGCATGATATTTCTGAAATCAGTCATTGTGTGTGCGTGGAGAGAGCTGAGCCAGTTAGTCTGAGAGCCTGGGGTTTTTCAGGGACACTAGGGACGAGGGATGGGGTGTATGAGGGTCATTTGGCATTGCTATAGCTTGAATATTATTTGACCAATAGGGCGGTTACTTTTTATTGAAGCTCTTCATTATTGTCCGACAGAAACCACACCCTTGAGGTGGAAATAAGACTTGTAACAATATTATACAGTATACTGGGTTTTTAGCAGGGCTTTTTTTAAAGCCTGTGGTTCATGAGCCTCACTCAACACATAAAAGTCTCCATAAATTGTTATATATGTCCCCTCAATTTAGGGGAGGACATGAACATTTCCAGTTACACGGAAAGCAGCATTATTCAGCTTACATCTACCAATGAAAGCAGCTTTCTCTCTCTCTTTCAATACTAATTAAAGAGCCCTCGCTCCCACAGGACAGCAAGCTGCTTCTGGTTCATTCAATCTCCGGCTTGATGACTCGATTGGTCCCATTGATTGAAGAGGAACTTTAATGACCTATTATCTCAAGTGTTAATCAGCTGTTGACAGACAGGCAGGGCTGAGGACCATAATGGACAGAACATGCTGGCGTCCCAAAGGCTGTGAGGGTTAAGCATTCACAAGTGTGGATGTAACGATTGGCCAGTCCCCTCTTTAGTTGCCCAGACTGGTCGTGACAGTGGCTGCTAAAAATTATACACTCACATTCACCCGAGCCACCCTTTCTAACTCATAGTTATGCTGTTCTAATACAGCAAATTACCCTGAAATGAGGGGGTGAGATTGAGATATAAAAATTGAGGCAGGTACATGCATTTCATTTCGTATTTATGGAAACTAAGTAAATGGAAGTCACTTAAATTCCAGAAATATATTAACCTTGTGAAGAAGGAAAGAGGTTTTATTAATAATAAGGCATACCCTGATACTGAATTAAGTTGGGCCTGTTTTCAGCACAACAATCACATTATATGTGATGTTTCAACAAGTTACAGCAAACTAACTTGCTCAAACAATAGATTAATCCAGAATTACATCCACTGACAGTGAAGGACCAAGACAATAAAAAGATTTTTGTTTCTTGTTTTTCTTTCAAATCCTGGGGATTTTAAATGAGATCTTTGTCCTTGATACACTAGTTCTGCCCTATAAGCTTGTGCTCAACAATGCTAGCTGTTTTATGCCAGATAGCTGTATGAAGCTGTGTGAGTATACTGTCAATACTACTAGGCTTAGAGATTACATTCACATTTGAGGCACCCTGTGGCAAAATATACTTCATGCTGTGGATACAAGTGGTCAAATATCAGGCGTTAAAGCCATCCAATTGACTTTCAGTGGAGAGCAGAGTAAACAGATGGCTTCACATCCACATTTCACCCATCTATCTACTCCCGTCTCTCCGCATCCCCTTTCAATCCTCCCTGCACCCTCTCTCTTTAATTATCTGCCTTTTCTATTCCAACATCTTCAAGTCTCATCAATGGCTCTTAATTTCCATCAATATCACCGCAGCCTAAGCTCTCTATGCCTGTCCAGTTGCCATGGCAACATCAACTCTCACAACAAAGAGCTCTGTTGGACATGGTGTGCTGTATTCTCCTTGATGAGATATTGATTAAGCTTTTGTAATACATAATATGGTCAAAGGGATTGCAAAGCTTTGCTTACCCAGGTCTATTCCACACTTCCATTTAGTTATAAGCTTTTGTTATTTAGGAATCTGCATGTTAAGGGGGTCCGGTTGAAATGTACTGGCCAATGTCTTACCTATTCAGATCCTCCTTTGATATAGAGAACTCGAAGCCATTCCATTAAAGCCACAGTGACTTTCTCTGAGCAAATGAACACTTTTCAAGGTCTGTGGTGAAGCTGTTCAGGTTGGTGAAGGGTGTAGCCGCATGTTCAGTGCTCCCAAATGTTACCCTTTACAGGACATTCTAATAGGCGTCTTGGAGTGTGCCAGCGTCGTCAAACGAGTCAAATGCTAAATGCATGGTAAGTGACAAGTGATAAGTCAGTATGGTAAATATTTTTGTATAGGACATCGCTAAGGTGGTGAAAGGCAATTATTTTTGATTACCGTCAAACAAGGCTTTCTTTGCTTTAATGGGAGCACGCAGCATGGCGCTAAAATCCCACAAAATGACAAAAAGAATGATGCTCTGGAGTGCATTTTTGTCATTTGTATATTAGAATTAGCTGCGATGATAATGAGGAAACACAGAGTTTGGATTTTATTCCTTAAAGGTACACACCTTGATTCTGTTCACCAAAGTTGTGCTCCAACTCACTGTTAGTTCAATGTTTGAAACACAACTAGGTGGAGAAGTAGAGAGGAATGCGCACCTCTCAGCACTGTGGGAGTTTAAAAGAAAAACAACCTTTTTTTAAGTGGAACCACGGTTAATTTCTGTTTTGTTTTTTTATGAACATTTTTTACAATATCAAAGTGCAATATGTAATTTACTGTATATATTAAATTTGTGCTTAAAACAAGGCTATCCTATCAAGGTTATCCTAAATAGCCTTTAATTGTTATAATTACATTTAGTTGTGTGTCTTTCTTAGTCATGTAAGAATTTGAGCTTATTCCACTGTTGAACTTGTTTTATAAGCTTCTGCACTAGAACGATGTAAATGTAAAGGCACTACTAGAAGAGAAAAATGCTTTTTTTCATTTTGCAGATTGCAGGATGCATGATATTTTTGAAATCAGTCATTCTTGTGTGGAGAGACAGTGAGGAATTGCGGATAAACCTATCAACCGCTGTGTAGCCATGTTACAAATAATCTGACCTTTTTTCTACAACTTAAACAAGGATGAAGACAGCAAAGTGTAATAACTTTACCCTTTCCAATCCATACTTGATTATCCCTCACTCTCAAACATTGAAAATATTGAACTGTCAAAAGACTTTTGTTGTTCCATTTTCTTTCCCCACCCAGAGACAAACAAACAAACCCCCCGTTAGCACATTTCATCAGCTTTAGGGGTTACAGGACAGATTGAGTATCGACAACGGGGGCTGTCGAGGCTTACAGCTCAAAAGCAGTGGAGGGGGGAAATCTCAGGCGCAGGAGACGCGATTGAAAGAACCAAAATAATTCAGCTGGACTCACTGTAGGAACAATCCAGTTTGTCATGTGGAATCATAGAGTCCCTGCTGTCCAATGAAAGGCTCCCTGGGGCACAAGTCAACATGGGTATGTCCCAAATATCCCTCTTTGCTCTTTGCAATGGCAGGTTTAGCGGCTATAAATCTGTTTCCACATCAATGCTACACAGGCGCACCAGAGAGACTCATAAACAAGACATGATGTGTGGTGTATATTTTGAACAAGTCCCAATTATAAGACAGATCACAACATTTATGTTTTAAATAACAAACTGCGTGCATCAGATTTGTTTTTTATTGTGAAAAATAACATTTTACAACTCAGTAGAAAATTACTTTAGTGGTACTAGGGACTGTGAGAAAAGTCTGCAGTGTGTTTCTGGCGTATAGCTGGTCAAACCGTTTTTTACAGGATTGATGAGGTATTTGGAGACTTGCAGAAACAAGACCAGTGACTTCAATAAGCCCCTAGCCCTGCACAGTGCTGACGTCGCCACCAGTATAACCTCTTCTTAATCCATTGATCTGTGGTTTCTAATTCTCAGACTCTAACTACGTGAACTGGTTACCGCCCCCTGGTGAACCCGACTTTGTTTCGAGTGGAACGCCTCTGCATAACAAGAGCTGAATAACCATTTCACTTTAATCAATTCACAATTTATTCCCCTCCCACTTCCAATCTACATTTCATTTATTATGCATTATTCACCCTTTTTAAACGATTTTCTACTAACCTTCTCATCTAATTTGGTATTCAGATAGGGTTAGCGCTATTATCTCAATTAATACAGTGACACATCCTAAATACATTCCCTTTACATCTCAAGTGTCAAGAAGACTGCCAGCTCTCCACGTCTTAACTGATGGGCCGGGGAACGGTCACGTCTGCTTGCCATGATAGGACCAAACCCTTAGCAATTATTCAAGCCAGGAATGTGAATGGTTAAAAAGAAAGGACAACGCAGGCTCAATCTTCTACAGGACTGTGCTTTATTTTAGTCTAAGCAGAATAAAATGGACTAGAACTACAGAGTTCAGGAGCACTATGGGAGAATCCACATCGGTCCAGTAAAAACAGACCCGAGCCAACGCTAAGTCAAATTACAGCTCTGTTCCAAAAAATTAAAAAACAAAAATAACAGACAAACAAGAAGAACTGTAAATCAGTTTGTTAAAGTGAAATCCAAATAAAATATTATTTCATTAAGTTTTATATAAATTATAAATATGTCAATACATTATGATAACTTAAACATTTCATTAACTTCTGAATGGCAAAACAAACATCGACATAAAATCCATCAAATAAAATAAGAACATGTTGCTGGGGAGGTTTCATGATACAAAGACACTGATTAAATATGTATTTTTTTCAAAGGCTCTCATTGAAAGTTTGATTGGCTGCTCAGATGACTGAGACACTATTTTGGTCCTTGTAACCAATGAAGATGGAGGTGAAAGTCCTTGTCCTTGTAAGTGTCAAAATGGACTTGAGGCATTGTCAACTCTGGGATTAACAGGTAAGTGTTTAATCTTTCCAATGGATTATACCATTTGGCATCCCCAGAACACAGTGTCTGACCAGTGTTCACAGGTAGTACTGTCAGAGAGAAAGGGCTGTGTTTAAGGCAGAATTCTCTCTTAATTTTAAACTCGTTTGGCGTCATAACCCTGACTAATGCAATAGAATTATCTACTGTTGGCACAATGTTGTTCCAATGTCACATTATATAAACTATTCCAACAACATCAAGATGAACCTCGCTGAGAACTACAGGGTGGATAAGATGAATGTGTGAGATATAAGACAGCATTCAACATGAGCAGGAAAAATTACAGCAATTCATGGCTTAAAGACAATAGGAAATGACAGAATAGGTCTCAAAACCAACCTTGTTATTTTTTTCTTTTCCTTTTCCCAAAGAACAAAAGGCCTCCAATGACACATGATTCTGATTCCCTTACAGTTGTGTTATGGACTCTTAAGAATCCACATTACTTCCACCTCTACAATACAGGGATTTCAAACA
>JAOEHI010000018.1:7100227-7114971 GCA_025447815.1 Percopsis transmontana | reverse complement strand
TATATATATCCCAGTTTTTTACATCATCAAAGCACATCAGAGTAAACCTTGTGACAAAATATCTATCCCAGCTTTAGCAGACAAATGAGACACAGAGAACTATTCATGTACTTACATGAATATAAAACCCCATTTGGAACATAAAAGCATCAATATACAAGAAATAAAATCCTTTATCTTCTGTTTCTGATAAATTTTTCATAGGTTTCTTTTTTAAAAGTCACTGAAATATATTATTATCATTTGAACATGATCTATTGTATGGTCTATAAAGAAGGCTCAACATAATTGAAAAATAAGCTATATTATATGTACAGGAGTTATGTAGATGTGTACCTCAGAGAGCAGAGTGCTTTTGGGTTAGACAGACTGGGGGTGTTTGGGAAGTCTTGGAATTTCTAAGATCAGCGCATACCTCTCATCTGCTCCCTCCCACGTGTCTGTCAGGACCATACTTAGATGTGCAATTCCAAAACCATTTACATCCAACTTGAGAGCAAACTGTTGAACCTGAACTCCACCATTGATTATGTCCAAAAGTACAGTTGATCTCGTTGACTTAACAGTTGTAGATAAAGAAAAGCTATCTCCTTATTAAAATGGATATCTAATTTTGGAATTAAACTCCTCCAAACGTCTTAAGCCCTGAACAAGCAAACCTCTCCTTTCACTGCGTGTGCTATGACTGATATGTCTGCTCTATCCCAGCGGTGAGCAGACATGGATAACGTGAATGAATGCTACTGTTGCTGTCACATAGTCATGTTCAGCAGCCCCAGTCTGTCGAATAAAGTTATTGCACAGGCAATCTTCTAATTGTCAGAGAACTCATCATGTGTCAGTGTAAACAGAACAATCAACAGATCTCTTTGAGGGCATAGATTAAGAGAGGCACAGGGCTCGAAATATAGCCTGCGCTACAGTGAATACGCTTCATAGTGACATCATAGTCCCACAGTTGGGCTTCTAAAAACAAGCTGATATACACTTCATACAACCTGCTTCTACGTATATCACCTACAGTATGTACTACATGAAGGGTAAAAAAAAAGTTTTTGCATGCAACACTCATCACACTTCCAGCGACATGGTGGTTGATGGGATCTTGCCCATTTCTGTATCTTTTGACATTTCATGGACGATCCTACGTTATCTTTACTTTCAGGATCAGGGGTAAGGCAAGGCTCTGAAACCCTCCACTAATCATGACATCATATCACCTGATGCCCTGAGTATCCGGAGTGATTTTGTGGAGTTTCAGTTTAGCACACGACCCCCCTCCTCGTCGCTGCCCTTAACAAAAATCCCATTTCCACAGCAAAATCTGTCTGATGGCTGAAAAAAGCTCTCTCCCAAAGCAGCTATTAAGTGAGAGGCATTAATTTTTTTTTTCTCCTGTCCAACAGGTTCCTTTAATTATCTATCCACTTTCAGTCAATTACATTTCACTTCCTTTCTTTGACAATGACTGCTATTTTAGGGTGAGAATTCTGCACCCCGGGGCTTGGAGAGTCATAGACATGCTCTAGCAGCTCTCAGCTTGGCCCTGCCATTGGTTAGACAGACCCTCCAAAGACTCCAGCTTCTCAAGAGGACTGACCTTGTGGAATGCTAAATAAAGGCAGTAGGACCACACTTGAGCTGTAAGAAAGTAGTCAAAAACTGTAACAGACTTTTTGTAGGGAAAGGTGTGTGCCCTTGATTATGGTTATGGTGGTGTCTGACATGTCTTCATTAGTTTAGTCATGTATGACGGCTGTAATCTCTGCTGTTTTCCAAAGTCATCTAATTAGATTCATAAAGCAAAAACGTCAAGTTAAATTCTGAGTGCTCCACTTCAGCTGTTAATGAGGCAAAAAATAGGTCAGTGTCTATACAGTTCTTATTATTCATAGATATTTAAGGTGAAACCAGAAAATCCCTGTACCGTGCACTCACGTCCATTAGGGTGGTATAATGTAACAATTAAAACCTGATCCAGAGTCTGCTTCACAGTTATTTCTGGGTGTAGTCTACTATATGTCACTTCAATAACATCTTCCCCAAGGTGTTAGTGCCAGCCAGGGAAACCATATTTAAAGTATTGAAGTACTGATTTCACACAGTCTAATTTAGCAATGGCGTCAGAGAAGGTAGCTAAGCATTGCACTGTTAGCCAGGCAGACAGCAGGGTGCTAGGCTATGGTAGGTTTTTCCCAGCATTCATTAAAGCAGGTGGACTTTTGAATATTAGGAACCACTAGTATAGAAACCACCTCATATGGAGAACTAATGCAGAAGGCATGCATGGATTGTGTCCTGCCTTACAGAGCTACTCATTCAGAGGAGGCAGCAGAACCAGGCCTTGGGCATTTAATTTCTAATGGAACATTTGATTACCCATCAATTAATTCTGCATCACATGAATAATGAGTGCAAACAGCCTCATGTTGACCTACTCCCCTGAACGAAGCTTTTTGTTCTGCTAAATTTTGGTCAAGGGCTGTGGAGATAAGACTTTTCTTTTCTTCCACTTACATGTCCTTGACAACCAAACCCTCAAATTGAGGAAGGTTTTTAAAACAGGTTATTTTTTCGGAAAGGGGATCTGCCCTCTGTAGAGATAGTTGGAACATCAATCTACACTGTCAGCAGAGACACCATAATGGTACGCAGGTGCATTGAAGGTACTGGAAGTTCCAGGACCATTTATGGGTTCTACATATTTTCTGCTGAATCCCTGATGATGGTGACATAATGGGGGTGTAACCAATTGCATTTGGTGCATATTAGCACCTATCTACGATACAGGGGGCTTTCTCCTCTATCTGCCTAAATTCTGCAATATTATTGGTGCCAGGTCGGCTGTCACCAGGCTTTCCAGGGAGTACAAATATAATTCTCTCTAATCTTCCTTCTGTCAGCCGTGTGCATTCATGAACCATCGCGCCTGTAATTTGGTCCAAGTGATTATCCTGGTGATTTTCACATGGATGCTGGTAATGTATAGAGGCTGACAATTATTCTGGTGAAATAGCATGTCTAATATGGTGCGGGAGATAATTGGAGGGTAGTGTGTGCAGATTTTAGCCAGGTTTGGAATTGTTGTTCAGGGGATGGGGGTGGGATGGGGGTGTGATCTAAGACGATGAGAGCAGACAGTGTGTAATGAATGGCAAGGTGACAGCGAGGACACAATTTTAGACCTTGTGTTCACACAAAGGACAGACCGTGGCACTCTATTGAAATGCCCAGACAATGGAAGGTTTATCTGTCAGCACTGCAGAACCTTGGAATGTGTCTGGTCTTCTCCAGTCTCCAGAGAGAGAGAGAAAGAAGAAAACCGACCGGATGAAGGGAAGCAGAAATCCCACAGATTCCAAGAGTTTCCCAGTGTCTGGCACCAGTGCAGTAGCTTGACTCCAGGTTCAGGTCCGTGTACCTTTGGTTCATTCAATTTCCCATTCTGAAACAAAAGGGATTTTGGGACCTTTTAAACTGTTATATATATGTTAAATATAATTTTGAGAGAAAGGCTCAAATTTCTGCTAGGAAGTTTCATTTTACACTTTGGGTTCCACCTTGTAAATTAAAGTTATGACTAAAAAACAAAGGGCAAATAGTATCTAAACAGCAGGACTTCAATGGGCGGTCAGGCCTCAATGCACTCTAATAGGAAAGCAAGCCTTCTCCAGTGTGTATTTAATGGGATATTCCTGTATAGTGTATTTTGTACCATGCCTCTTATCTCTCACTATGCCTCTTATCTCTCATAAAGCCTGGGCTGAGATTGGTTCAGCACTGGTTTGGCAATCTGCACCCTCGGTTTAGCACATCGCTATAGCAGACTCACTACTAGCAGGTTAGCAATGAAACCATTAACTCTCTGTTAAGGGTTCAATAAGACAGTACTGACACACCGTAGACTACATGTGTATGCCTGCAGTGCGAAGCCCATTTGCCACTGCCAGCTTTACAGGGCCAAAGATATTTATGCTTCCCTTGTCCAATCTATCTAGTCCCTGTTCCTCCCCGGCCCTGCTCACCACTGACTCCTGCTTCCCCAGTGAAACAACACAGGTCACTGCCTAGCCCCTTATACACAGGTGGGGCTTGTCTCTGCCCAATCGGAGAGAGCAAACCGTAGGCACAAAAAGTCTGCCGTCTGTCACCTAAGTGGCTAAGTGGCTAAAATAAGTTAACTGGCTACCAGTGTAAAATAAAATCTGTCGTTTACACGAATTCCAGTCTCTGATGTCCATCGAGAGATCTAATCTAGAGAATAGATTACCTAGAATTCAGGCTGAAAATACATTATAATAAACGTTGATCATATAGAAATTCATAAAGATTTTTTTATTTTGGTTTAATGGAGAGTGGATTCTTGTGATTGGCATAATGTAAAAACAAGATAAAATTATATTGTATGGGCCAAATTGAAATACAGACATATTTTTACATACTGTACTTTACATTAATTGATAAAAGGGCTTTTGTTGTTTGATTGTGGTTTCAGGACGGAGAATTGAAAGCAGGTACATTAACCGGTTCTGTAAGCACTGGGTGCCAGGCAATCAGGTTAGAGTGTTTTTTGGATGATCTCAAATTTGAATAATTTGTAATGTAGTTTTATAAAATATGCATACATTTTAATGGTGTTCATGGTTGTTCATAATTTTATACTATAAGTCATGATGCCTGTGTTCCACAGCGGAATTTAGGAAGTATTTAGAATGATTGAAACAACATGTACACTGGCTCTGGCTTCATTTCAAACATATTGATCTGTTTACATGTAGGAGCCTGCATCCAGGAGTGCTTTAGGACAATAAATCAAGACCTGGCCATTTCAGATCACTTCACTGTGTCCTGTTTGCCATCGCTGTCACAGAGACTATAGGAAGGCTGAAGGAAGGTTTAGTGACTCAACTGTAATTTAGATTCAGTCTGTTGTAGTAGTAGGATTTCCCATAGACTCTTGGAATAGTATAGAAAAAATCAGGGAACATGTTATCAGTGGCATTCACATGACATACATGTATGGCAACACTAAATCAGTTATAAAAGCCTGCTGTCTTTTGCCATCAATAAAGTAAATCAAGTTGATCTTAAGATCAACATGTGTTTGGATCTGCTATCAAACAGCAAGCAATCTTTCTCAATCAGAACACTGTGGAAACACATCCTTGCTATCTTTCTTGACAAACCCTGGTTAAAATGGGAATACTTGGTGTTAGTGAACAACAATGTCACAAGAACCAATTTGTTTTCATTGAAAGTCCATTCTGTTGGCAGTTTCAGTAGCTATCAACTCCTTTATCTCTTCTCACTCGGGTATTTATCCATTTGTCCTTCTCCCATGGTAAAACCCTCTTCCTCGTACAGTTTTTAGTTTCATAATTCACACTCCCTGTTGTAATACAAAAGGTCAAGAAAAATAATAATAAAGAAAACACACGTCCACGTCCATTTTTTCCTTGGTCTTTACAGTGGATTGTCGCTTGAACAAAAAGACTCACAAGTGTAGACTCATATCTACACTTGTTCCAGCACAAACCGGTTCAGTCACTTTTTGCCTTGTCCTTCTGTTTGTCTTCCAGAATATTCTGTTCTCAGCTGTGGTAGCGGTGACTTGTACTTCATTGTGATATCCAGTGGCCGAGACCTTAACGTCCAAGAGACTAACTGCTCAGAGGGATAACCAATTTCCTTTTCTCCTTTGCCCTCCTTTTCTTTACAAGTTCAAGTATTTTTTTCTTTAAAAACAACAGCAAAAATTAGCAAATCTACATGTTTTTTTTTACTAATCTACTTTTACTACTCTAAAACCTGGAGCTTAATAAGCTCCTTTAACTACTATTCCATATGTTGATATTTTTGTATTTTTATAGTTTTTTTTGTTTTTGTTTTGTTTTGTTCTGGTATTTATACATTATTTCCATTTGCTTTGATTCTTACTTACAGTAGGCCACTGGATATTGATTTAATGATTTTTTTACTATGATTAAATTGTAATACTTGCAGCTACAATGTAAGAGTTTTTAAATATATATTTATATATTTATATATTTATATTCTTTTAAAAAGCGTTTAGTCCTTTGGTCCCTATTTCCTAAGGAATGATGCATGTAAATTATCCTGGATTCTCCTCTTCCTCCCATTCTCTTCATCGCTGTCCTCATCTATCCAGAGCTTGCCCTGTCACAGAGCACAACCTGTGTAGGCACAAAACCAAAATGGCAGCAGGCTGGTGCATGTGTGTGTGTGTGTGTGTGTGTGTGTGTGTGTGGGCACGTGCATGTGTGTGTGTCAGTATTTGAGTTGGCATTTGCACGTATTTATACATGTACAAAATAGAATGTTTAAGAAATGTTTTGTTTCTTTTGTGTCTTTGATGTAGTGTCTTTAAATTGGTATGTGTTTTGTTTATTTTGCATCTGTACGTGTGCAGTTTGTGTGTGTGTGTGTTTATCTGTGTCAGTATGCATGCTTTGAGCATAATGAGTCTATAAAGGTTTCTTTTATCCCCATCATGTCTAAAAAACAGCAGCAAAAAGTTGGTCTCTGCAAAAAATCCTCTTCCTCAGACGCCGAAGCAAAACAGAGAAAAAAAGAGGCATTTGCGAAAAAGAGGCGTTCGCGAAAAAAGGCGGGAAAAGAGGAAAAAAAGGGGGGCGGGGGACCTGTGGGATCCTTCGCTAAGTTAGCCAATCTCTCCGCTCGTTTCCAGCAGGATCAAGGGACCACCCTTACCTCATGATATGTAGCAGACCAACAAGTCTTTGTACTTATACTGCACTTGTGGAAATAAGGTTTTTGTGGCCCTTCATCCTGTGACAGAGAGAGAGAGAGAGAGAGAGAGAGAGAGAGAGAGAGAGAGAGAGAGAGAGAGAGAGAGAGAGAGAGAGAGAGGGGAGGGCAGAGAAAACAGAGCAGATTTCAGCTGTGCTGCAGCAGACATGTTGTCCTGGTGATCACACAGACTGACAGGCAGCAGCCAACAGCAAGAGACACAAACCAAGAGGAAATGGGGGGAAATATAAAAAAAATGGAGCGTGTCACTCAAAACCAGAAATGAGTGGGCTAGTGATGGGGTGTGAGATTTGTGTTTAAGTATGGAACAGGCAGCGACGCCGTGACAGCGCTAATCCAAGGCAGCCCTAATTTAAAACGACAGGGCTTCGTCTTTTAAGGGGGCGACTCCGGCTGACTGTTGGCGGAGACATCGCTGTTACTCATCAGTGTTAATACACAACAAACAACGAGCACGACGAAGGAAAATAAAGACAGGACAACATGTGTGTCAAAATAGGAGAAATATTATATACAAAATATTATACACAAAGCAGGTTATTGTAAATTATAACAGCTAACCTCTCCACTCCCCTCTTTTTTTGGGGCTCAAAATTACCCTAATTGATTAATTTATATTTTTGATTAACTGTGTCCTAAAAATCATTCCACTTGCTTGTTAGTTTGTGCTGAACAGATATTTGTAGTGTAAAAATGCCTTAAGGCATGGCTGTTTCCTACAGCGCCACCTATAGACAACATTTAGAGTTCCAACATGGATTTGGACAGAGAACTGTCTCTCCTAATGCCTTAAATGCTGAAAAAATATGCTGAAAGAAATATTTGCCGATGTGAGACCAGGCGTTACATACTTAAATTGAATATACATATTGAATAGACATTCTGGATAGTATTACTGCTTTATCAACAGGTTAATTATCCATATCTTGCCTATAGGTGGTGTTACAGGTTTCAGACATGTCAAAAGGCTACTGTAGTATATACAGATGTATTAAGCACCAGAAACTAAGACAATATGCTGAGCATCCATGAGGAAGCACATTTCAAATGTGCTTCTTTGTTCTACTTCTCTGTTCCTGCAAACAAGCTTGTAACCATTTCATAAAAGATTTGCTTTTCAAGATAGCAGAGCTGAGATCATATTTCTTCTATATGCCCAAGAAAACCCAACCATTGTCCTATCAGTCTGATCACGCAGTGCACACTGTCTCACAATGCAATTGTGATTCTCAGTATACATCTACCACAGAATAAAGAAAGCATAGCCACACGTGGCTCAAAATGGATGTTGTTTGTTGTTTGAAACACTGTGTGTATTTTTCCTTGAACTTTGTCAGATAATATTTTGTTCCTCTCCTCATCCTCACCCTGTCTCTGATAGCTCCATAAATGAGACCAGGCAGCTAAATGCCAGAATGAGCTCATTCCTCCTGGCTAGCCTAGTCAGACTCCCCCCTGAGTTCATTGGAAAGACCAGGGGAGAGAATGATGCCCGCAGGGCTTCTGGAAGAACAGGGCCGAACAAGATGAAAGTCACTAAGTCATATCAGAACTGTTTTTGAGAGGACATGAAGTCAAATAACCTTGCAAGGCTCTTTCTGCTTTTCTTGCATAAAAACAGCAAGAGTGTATTTTCAGATAAAACCATATGAAAAAACAAGAAGATAAACAACAAGAACAAACTCCGCTCAGTGCTTGCCCAGGGTTTTTCCTTTTTCCTTTTCTGTACAGAGGTGGCATGCACGTGCCTGTTGCACGTGCATCTGTTTGAGGTAATGGGCATTTACAGCGCTGCCTGAAGTTCTCCTATCATGGTGTAATTGGTTTGCACCTCCATAAATAAATAAACAGGAAGTGATTCTCTCAGGCAAACAAAACGATCCCACAGAAGTAGTGGAGATGCAGATGGGAGCAGCAGAGAAGAGGAGAGTCAACATTTGCCTCTGCTCTCTGCATCAATGCAGGAGATTTAGTTGGCTGCACAAACATAATGTCATCTTGGCCATCTCTCAACCAAACAGCTGTTGATCGGGGAAAAAAATAGGCGTGTGAGTGTGTGAGAGTGTGTGAGAGGGAGTTCGCTAAATGCTACAGGAGCACTGATGGCGTGTATGCAGACAGATAGAGAAATAGAGAATACGATACATTTATACACATCGAACCCCACGAGAGAAATTAAAACATCACAAGGTCACATGGAACGACAGCACAAAGGGTCAAGGGCCACTTCCAGTCAAAATCAACCAGTCAACACGTCAAAGTTACGTTACGTACAACAGCTATCAGCTAAGAAAGGCATGGCTTTAATGCACTTCACAAACTACCAAAATATATAGCTATATACAAAAGGAGGCAGAATATAGAAATAGAATGTATATAGAGAAAAACCAATGAACGTCACATCATGCAACGTAGTCACAGACCGACCACATGACGTCATCCAAGAGAAAATGACACCATGTCTTTCACTTACAGCGCTGGGAACGTTTCCCTGTGACGGGTGTGTGAGGGGGTGTGGCTTATAGCGGAGAAAGGCCATCTCACACTGTGATTGGCCGTTTCAGGTTGCCAGGTTGGTGGGGTGCAAAAGAAGGAAAGAAATCAGGGGGTTTTTCTTTTCCTCCGCAGATACAAAATTCAAAGCACCCCTCCATAATTGCACCCCTATCAAATCTTCTATTTGACCAGTCAAATAAAGTTATTGCTAATATCATTATAAAAACTACATGAAGAAATCAACAAAATAAAAAGATGAATAGAATAAATATTATGTTCAGCACAAAAGAAAATGTAATTTTCTTCAACTTGTCCCTTTTAAAGCATACATAAATTAGCGTAAGAACACATTTACAAGTTAAAAATTTAAACTTATGTTTTATATTAAAATAGATAAGGCAAATGCATAGTTCAGAAACTTGTTCGGTCAACAGTAATTGGATTTTGCTTGCATTGTTTGCAAAGAGGGTGGCATACACTTAGTGCTTAAGTCATTTTAAATTAAGTTTATCTTTGAGACACAATGCAATTTCAGGGCAGAAAAGCTCCTGAGACTTTTTCATCATCATATTTTCACATAACATAGTTCAATTTGGAATTAGACTTTTGTATTTTTTTATGTTATCTCCTATACATATTTGTAGTTCAACTCAAAAGTACTGCTGCCTTTCAGTTCCACCTCTGCTACAATATAGAGCAGGACAAAAAAGCTCTTCTTCAAGGTGGCTGTGAACAGGGTAAACTATGTACAACCTCTTTGTGGAAAACTGGAATCTGGAGACAATACAGAGACACAGAGTGTTTCCATTTGATTGGTCTTGACCAACGAGGAAAAGCTCCTGAGTCTTTTTCATCATCATGTTTTTACATAATGTAGTTGAATGGAGGATTATTGGTTTTCTTCAACACCAACAGAAATTGCTTATTAAAAATATACAAGACATACAAGGAAGGATATGAAAAACTATCCAGGGATATCAAGGGCTTGACATTCACTTTTTTTGCTCACCAGCCACTGTAGCTAGTGGTTTTCCAAAGTTACTAGCCACAAGTATGATGTTGGAAAGTTACGTTTTATTTGATTAAAGTTGACTATGGTGTGCTACAATTGACTTGACGAACTAGATTTACAACCCTTTTAAATGTAGATGACCACTGTAAACACCGAAATCAAGACTATATCAAGATGTATATCACTACTGTTATTAAATATTCAGCTCTGATAAGGTTGTATGTTGAGCTCCTTTTGCATGAAAACATGCAACCGATTAAGACAAAGAAAAAACAAAAGTAGGGCAGAGTTGACTAAAGTAATAAGGCGATTTTCTCAGAGCCCATACAAGTCTCATGTGCCACATTGACAATTGCCAATTATCAATGGTCAATACGTACAGCACACAACACTTAACAGTACATTTTTATTAAGATAAAGGACATAATACAATGTTTGCAATTACATATTAAGAAGGACATTGTCAGACATTTCAATAAAAACATGAATAACTTATATAATAACACTTGTGTTATTATATTATTATAACATGTTATGTTACTTATGTCCCACCCCTGTGTTACTTTTGTCTCGACTGACAGGAACGAAAGTAAGAATGCGCAACGTCCGTTCAATGTCTAATTATACCGAAGTCGTTCCACATTTGTACAAAATAGCAGCTGGTTAATTAATATGGCATGTGCTGGAATTAAAACGGCATGTAGAGCTACGGCATGTGCGACATGCCGTAGCCCCACATACGGCACGGGATGTCCTGCTTAGCTCACGAATAGTGTAAATGTTGCAATGAAAAAATTGTATTTCCAGCAAATCTCTTAACTACGCCAATATTGTGCATGGGAAAACAGTTTGTGTCAATCGGTGTCTGCACCACCAGACAGCACCACCGTCGTCTAGTAAAAGTCATAAGGGGTGTCTGTTAAGTTGTAAGTCTTCTTTTCAGCTGTTATTACACCAACATTGTGCTTGTGACAGTCTGTGCATGTAGAAGTATTAGCTATAAAGATTGTTAATTCCAAAGCACTAGCATATAGACGGTCTTGCATTCAGAAATAGCCAACACGCCCACAAGGCGCTGAGACGCGTCCGTTGAACAGAAAATTAAGAAAAGGGTACTTTGAAGAACCCGAGCGCTCGTCCACGTCCACGAGACCACGCGTTTGGTTGTAACCATGGACCAATCGAATGAGCAAACTGTGTATGCAGGTGCTCGTGGGAGTTGTCAAATCGTAGTGTCATGTTGCAAGTTTTTAGAATTTTAGATGCCTTTTGAGAAGACTACAATTAAAAAATATATATACAGAATATGCCCCCCCGCCAAAGTGGTTAATTAGAGTGACTGGTGAATCCTACTCGCATTGGGCGGGTGGGCAAATGCTAATGTCAAGCCCTGGTCCTATCTTTTAATACTGGTATAGGATATTCTCACTTTGTACCTCATTAATGCTACATCAAAATATTTGCCTCTCTCCTCTGGTGTCTGAAAGCCTGCCTTCAATTAGCAAGACACCACTCTATTCAAAAGCTATCAGGCACAGGATAAAGGCAGCATCTATCATTTCTATTGCATACCACCTTCCATTATTGTCAATTTGCGGCTTTTAGAGAGTCAAATGTAAAATAAACAAATGGTATTGTGCTTTTTTTCTTTGAAGGGAATTATTACATGAGATCACATCCTATTGTGTAGGAGAGCTGTCTAGGCCATAGTTGTAAAATAACATGCTTGTACAATTATTACAATTAGGTCATTTAGCAGACGCTTGTATTCAAAGCAACTTACAATTACATGGTGCTATTACATGGAGCAGATAGGGGTTAAGGGTTAGGCATCTTGCTCAAGGATGCTTAGAGGTAGGCCAACTCTGGGGCTTGAACCCACAACCTTCCGGCTGGGAGTCCAACCCCTAGACCAGTAGACTATCCTAGACTAACATTTGTCAGCATTTAAGGGAATCGCCATTTGTAATGTGAAATAAGTCAGGATTATTAACAGGGCAGAGTGCTACATAATTCATACTTTGGCCATTGTTGGTGTTTATCCTACACAGTTAAATATAGTTAATTAGTTAAAGTTAGTTAGTTAGTTAGCAATTTATGAGGCTTTAAATGGGGCTAGCTAGTCTAGGCATTTTTTATTACTATTTGGACATTTGGCAGATGCTTTTATCCAAGCATGGTGCTATTACATGGAGCAGATAGGGGTTAGGCATCTTGCTCAAGGATCCTTACAGGTAGGCCAACTCTGGACCTTAAACCCATGACCTTCTGGCTGGGAGTCCAACACCTTGACCACTAGACATTTCTGCCCCTTTATTTTGCAATCTTTCACTGGAATTTTGTAAGACTACTACATAGACTACATAGAAGGAATAATATCTAACAATGCCCTAGTATTTTGTTAACATTATTATTTTGCTTGGAAACAGACTGTAATGGTTGTTCTAGCAAAAACACCTATTATTCAGAGTGAGCTATGGACAGAATATGTTTCTTTTAAGACGGAGCAAAAACAAATTATGGTGAGTAATAAGTATAAGTTATTAATTGAGAGCATTAGGCAATCTGATATGAATAACTACAAATCCTGACAAAAAAATACAATAATAACATCCAAATGTCCATTGGATTCAGTTAAAAACCAGCAGGACTATTTCTTCTTCACTGCTGTGAATTTGTAGCCTACATCAATTCACAATCCTGTTCGAATAGTTGCAGTTTTAGGTATTAGGTATGATGTGACAAATTTGCATTGTAGTGTCCCTTGGGCAGGCGCTGCTATAGGCTGTAGCCCCTGATTGGTCAATATAATATCTGATATCTAATGGTCTTTACAGACGGGCCTGTGAGGGCCAGAGGGTACCACTCTTGTGATTATTGTCTAATGGAATATTATAAAGCCTACACATATATTTATTTAAAATTTAAGACCTATTTCTCAACTCAAAGGCAATACAGTCAGTTAATACCATGTGGCAACAACCAATCAAACTGCAGCAGGAGGTGGGACTGTGTTGATGTTTGGTTGGCAGGGGATATGAGTTACAGGAACAGCAGAACAGCAGCTTTTGAAGGCGATCTTACAGGGAAATGGCAAATTGAATGGAAAAAATTGATTGAGCACTTCTAACCATCAATTCCAGATCTCTTAAGGGTGAGCAGTATGTCTCTTCTTTGGTGCACTTGACAGCGTGGGAATTGTGGCCTTGGGTTCATGGATGTGAGTGCATATGGCTATAATGGTCTTGGAGCTGTTATTAGTATGGAGTAAGGTTCTTCTAGCACCAAACCTAAATTCCTGAATAGAGGATTTGCCATTTTACTTGTTTTATATTTTTGCCTGTGTTACAGTATAATACAAGTGCCTTTAGTGGTGTAATGTTTGTGTTCGTATGCAGTTTGCTTTTTGCAGTACTATAGGCCCATTAGACAGATGTAAAGGGTAGCCTGGGCTGCATTCTGCAACACAACAGCGATGAAACACATTGGAAAAGATATAATTTGCTAAATTCGATTGTTTAGTCAGCACTAGCAGGCTCAAAACGTGTCAAATATATATATTTTTTCCCCACAAAAGTGTAGCCCAGATGGCCTATGATCACCCAAACCCACCACTGTCCATGGCTATAAATTAATCTTCAAGACCCACAGCAAACAAAATAGAGCAGCACCTGATGAATATCTGTGAATACGATTTATTATACGGTTAGTTTCTATCACTTTCACATTTAGTTCTCTATTCAAAGCGTCATAAAATGAAATTATACATTATAACTAATTTACAGTTGGTTTCCTATTGTCTATAGATGTAATCCCTGCCTGGCAAACCAGCCCATAAAGTCATACATTTCATCTATTGAGGTACAATGGTCAAACAGATTACTAAAAGAAAAATGCATTTTTATTCCAATATAGGGAAGTTTTAAAATGGCATAATACCTCAATTCACTTTTATTTAATTTTGTCTTTGCTATAAGTTACACTAAAAGAGTAAGAATTGATTGGCTTTAAGCAAATTACTTGATGTCTGAGATACCCAGTCAAGGCAACTCTTGACTGGGTAAGGGGTCCAGTTGGAATCCACTAACAATACTTGGACTGAGATATGTATAAATAATGTACATCCTACAGTATATATTTTACATTGGTTGACTGAGAACATGGCCTCTGGCACGACGTGACCCGGCTGGAACCGTACCTGTTTGTGGATGGCAGAGCCCTCAGTAAGGTCGGTTGGCATCTTTTGGCCGTTTGAGCTGAACCTTCAGCCTCTTCATGCCAATCTGAAAACCATTCATGGCCTGAATGGCAGCTTGAGCACTGGACGGGTTATCAAAACTCACAAAGCCTAAGGAGGGAGAGAGACATAGGCAGAGAGAGAGAGAGAGAGAGAGAGAGAGAGAGAGAGAGAGAGAGAGAGAGAGAGAGAGAGAGAGAGAGAGAG
>JAOEHI010000018.1:7014966-7094544 GCA_025447815.1 Percopsis transmontana | reverse complement strand
GGCTGTGTGAATAATAAACCGTGCGAAGCACGATAAAAACAAGACCCATACCGTGTGGACAGTGTTTGTGTGCCACAAATTGTCTATTGTGTCCATTTTGGTCAGGACTCTTGATTTTTAATCTCAAGAGCTTTTCCTTAGTAAATAAAGGTTTACATACATACAGTACATACAGTACATACATCCCCTTCTGACCAACGGCACTGTTTTGATCCACTTTTTTTCTTTTTATGTACTGCACTTTTGCATTTGATGGTTTGTGTACTGCAATTGATGTAATTGATTGATGTGAGATGTCCGTGTGTGTGTGTGTGTGTGTGTGTGTGTGTGTGTGTGTGTGTGTGTGTGTCCAGGTTTAGGTGTGTCATATTAAATGGTGGTGGTGTAGCAGTGAGCTGGGAGTCCTGCCAAACCCAGAGGAGGCCAGAAACCTGACAGGCAACTAGCTCAACCAAGAATAGCTCAGTGTGCGTGTGTGTATATATATGTGTGTGTGTGTGTGTGTGTGTGTGTGTGTAAGTGTGTGTGAAAGAGAGTGTGCGTTACCTCCTCCAGTGAGAAATTGGAAATCATTAGTGTATGTCTGTGTATGTGTGTATGCATGTACTGTAAGTGTGTGTTTGCAATGAATGAACACGTGTGTATGTGTTTTTGCACATCTGCCCGCTGTGTTTTACTCTCGACACTTAGACGTTCTGTCCTGACTTTGCCATATTGAATATTCATAACACTCAAAGCATTCTCACACAATCATATAGATTTATAATTGTGAGTGACAAATGGTGTCAAGAAGAGTAATTTAGCATGGCAGTATATCCTGTGCTTTATTCCGTCTAACACAGTGGCGTTAGAACACCAGACTAGGAATGGTTATAAATGAGTGTGCATGCAGCTAATTAATCTAATGAATATTTATAACCACTTAAACACATTGTAATGGACTGATTAAGCAGTCCGACGCTGCAAGTCTGAATTAGTGCAGTTTTTGAATAATGACAGAGTAACTTTCCATCTCACTGCTAATGTTCTTCTCTTTAAATGGGAAGCCTTTTTTTCCTATCATTTTCCCCGGCCAGTTTTTTTTTTCCCTCCCTTGCTAATTCAAAGCAGCGCAGCTACATTAGAATGGAACATGGCAATTATCACCTTTTATCTTGGGTGGGTGGGTTCACACTGCCTTACCTTCCCTCTGTTGCTGGGGGATGATGGTTGGTTGCTGGGGAAACGCCTGGCTGATTGGCGCGTATGCTGCTGGGTAGGCTGCTGTGGCAAACACAAAATCCCCATTTTAATATTTGACACAACAAAAAAACTGAAATTATTATTCCATTGTTCATTTGTGTCCTCTAGACATCGCATAGATAAATTGCATTATGCCTCGGAGCCCAGGCTCATTTGCCTTTTGGATCACTGCAGAAAGAGCACGACACAATGGAGCATGGTGCTGTTAAACTAGGCACACACAGCGGGCGAGAGACCCAGGCAGACAGAGTTAGAGCGAGAGAGAGGTCTATATTCTCACAATCCTAAAGACAGCTAGAAGAAAAAACAGAGCTTAAGAGAAGTATGTGTTGTCTATCATGTCAGGATGTGATTTGCAGCCCTCTGTGTACTTTAGGAATTAAAATAAGGGTGTGGGTGTGTAATCAAGTCAACCGGAAATCTGCTTTAAATCCTAATGTAAAGTGGTCTAATCCGGACAGAACCTGTGTAGGGGCCTCCTCCACCTGCCTACCAGGGCCACAGACAGAGGAGAAGGAGGAGGAGAGAGGAGAGGCAGGTCACCTGCGTAGTGTTGCACACCGGCGTACGCCTGCTGGAGGGGATCGGTCACCGTTGGACTCTGTGCTGCAAGACAGAAATAGAGAACGTTTTGACCTTTGTCCCCACAAATCGGTGGTTCATTCCTTGCAACCCCACATTTTATTAAACGTACATTCCAAGATTAGTGTCATATATTTGTGTATTACAAATACAAAAAATTGTTTTGGTTTGAAACTGAGAGTGCACATGCCCCTCCTGTACCAGAGTGCAGAGTGGCTGGCTCTCCTCTCTACTATCCCTACAGAGCTTATAGGCTGACATTGCTCTCTACCAAACACTACCAGTAGAGACTGCAGTCAGCTTTGTAGACACATTTGAAGTATGTTTCTGAGCAACAATGAAAATTAATAGACGATGAAAACAATGGTCCCTTCCGTGAACAATGAATTTGGTTAGGGGTATTCAATATTGAGATAGGAGTCAAGGGTTTAACAAAGTGGCCCTTTAAAAAGATTATTTTATTGCCCCGACCCACAGTTTGAGAACCACCGCCTTAGAGAGCCATTCGTGGGATGAGATCACAAATCAGGACTGTCACGTCTCATACTTCTTTAAAATGCTTGTTCTCTGCAGATGTCTGCATCAAATATTAACGACATACCAAACAAACCGCTTTGTACTTCATTAGCACTGCAGCTGCCCTGCATAATGCACACATCGTGTGTGTCTGTCAATTCTTCAAGAATCTAGACCCAGACAACATTAGGACTCTAAGGAGGGGCCGAGACACATCAAATCAACCATAATAGACTTATGAATGAATTGATGTTTTTGTTGTGAAACCAGGGCTGGCTTCTGAGAAGTCTTCCAACAAAATTTTTGATTGACCATCCCAACTCAAAGGAATCCATTCCAGCAGAGAAATGTCAGCAGCTTTCCTAAATTTTCCCAAATGTTCAATAGAGATTGAAACAGGATGTAATTCATGTTTTGGGGAGACAATTTACTTAGTGCGTTAGTGGTGATCGACTCCCAAGCAAAAGGTCCTGGGTTTGATCACAGACTTTGAGCAAGATCTCTAACCATACCTGCTCCTTGCGACTGCAACATAGTCTCATTGATCGTCGTCAAATTGTGACACTAATCTCTCTTGATAGCTACAATTATGTCCAAATATTGACAAATACAAGCTAGCAAAGTGATGAATTATTTTCGTCAAAATTGTGATGAATATATTATCGTTTTTTCATTCTCATTTTGACAAAAATGTGATTGGTTGTTATTTACTGAAATGTGATCAGACACTACGTTTTTCTCAAAATGGCGACGATTATGTGAATTGGCTGTGGACTAATATTGAATTTAAAGTGCATAATTATTGTTCGTCATAATAATGACGAATAATAAATTAGGTAAGTAGGCATAGCTTTTTTCATTACTATGCAGACAAAAATAGGATTTGTAGAGAGTAGAGTAGACAAATATTTTAATTAAATCAGAATTGTGACGAATACAGAAGAACTTAGAAATGTTCTTATTTTGTAAAGAAAAATATTCGTAAATATATAGACAAATACCAGAATTTCATCATATACTGAAATTTGTTGGCTGAATTGAAAGTTTATTTTAACGAAATCATACATTAAAAAAAATGAAATCTTGGACGAAAGCTCCGGTGGCTCTCCAAAGCGCACACGCAGACATTTTAAGGCTGGACTCAGCACACAAAAGACGGCTGCCATCATCTACAGAACACCTCTGCAAAGCGGCAACGATAATATCCACAAAGTAGATAAAAATATGATGTATACTTATCTTAAACCACAGACCGCAGAGCTGTCAAATTTTACTGAAAGTTCTGAGTGAGATAATGTGTTTTGGGGACGGAGAGACACAACATTTTGCGTCGGCCTCTCTACCCTATCTAATTATTTTGTCAACTTAAAAAATATTTTGGAATTGGAAAATCTGATGAAACAAGACAGAGCACCAATAGTAGGAGCTGGTGGTGCCTATGATGATAAATACCCATTGGGTTGACCACTCACTTTTAAAACAGACGAAGAAATGCAATGTTTAATGTATGTGTAACTTTTGCTTGGGCATAAAAACATATTTGAAACATGAAATTATTAACAATGAGTTAAGTTAGTCAACGCACAAGCGGATGCGTAGGTTCAAGTCCATGGCACGTCCATAGCGCAAGTTGATCTAAGGTGCGGCCAATACTTTTTGCTAATTTCAGGACGGCAGTAAGCGGGGCCACAACAGCGGCGCAGTTGTAAAAGGGTTGGATTAGAACGAATCAATTATCAGTAGGATTAGTGGGGACTGTCTTCAATTATGGCCAATCAAATGAGCTCATCTCATTCCCTTCAAACTCTCTGTCCTGGCGAACTGGCAATTTTGTAATCGACGACGTAAGTCCAGAAGGCAGAAAATATGTCCTTGTTCGGAAAGTCACATTTGCTCAGTGTGCAAATATGGCACATCTAATAAATCATCATGATACACCTGCATATATTTTGTTTTGTGATTAAAAAGGTTAAGGACAGTAGTCATTAGTCATCACCTAACTATTGATTTTGATTTTGGATAGGTATTTGCTTAGTGCACCTCTGCCTGCCACACAATGCCTGCATCACAATTACCATCTGCATCTGTATGACCAGGCGGAGAGGCTAGCGCAATATTTGGTTATATTTGACATCAAACTAGCACTGCGCTAGCTGATTTTGACTGACACACCCTCTACTGCGCCCCCATGCCCATTTCGGCGCCAAGCCACCTCCAGGGAAGCTTTTGTTGTGCTTAGCAATATAAGTTAATAACAATGCATTACACGGTATTTTGTGCATACAAACAGCGTAGCAACATGTACACAGATAGAAGTTGGACAGTACTGTGACAGTACTGTTGGACAGTACTGATTCAATAAGACACAAATAAGACAGAAGAGCAATAAACAGTATATTACTACAGCTTTCACAGTGTTGACGTGTCGAGCAGCCATCTTGAATTTTGAACTCGGGGTTGGTGAGGTTCCTCTGAATTTCCGAGTTGAGGGGGAGTTCCAGTTGTAACTTCCAACCTGGAAGTCGGAAATTCCGACTTCCGAGTAGAACTGGAACACGGCATGACCCATAGTTTCTACAAAAGCTATCTACTAGCTATACTTATATCACCTTATCGTTACTAGCTCACAGTATCAATCAGATCACACTCATTTTTCAAAAATGAGAGGGTTACCAGACCCTCACTTCAGTTGAAAGACGGCATTTAGCTCACAGTAGTCCTTCTTACGTCTTCAGCGTTTTCATGCCGAGAATATTGCACCATAATTCCACCTCGTCGTTCTGTGTGAAAGATACAGAGGCGGCAGTGGAGGTATCCTAGTAACTGAGCCAGAATGATGTCGGTATAACAGGGACAGCTGGCATGGCGGAACAGGGTTGTGGCATTTTGATGAAGCTTTCCACTAGAATCATGTCGGTATTATTTCATAAATGAAACAATTAACTGCGCTCCCTATAAGATGCTGTGCGTGGGCATTCATGTAATGTGCGTGCAGCGTATGGAAATGATCTCCCGTTCACCAAGTGAACAGTGACGTGCACCGAGCAAGTGCAAGTGAGGAAATATATATTTACTTATTTTGGAATTCTCAGCATGAGAAATAGGAGGTGTGAGTGTGGGAACTGGTTGATATGCGTGAGTCTCATGGTCAAAGTGTGAGACTTTGCATCTCTGTCATATCAAAGTGAACATAAAAAAGTAACCACCCTACCAGAGGGACTAATACAATTAAATTAACTTTGTAATTTAACTTTAAGGTCAGTTCCAAGTTTAGTCTATTGTTAGATTTGGCAAATAAAATCGTATCTGAGGGCTTGCATTATTAAATTGAACCATCTCATTAGCCAGTGGTTAGCCAAAAGTTGTAATAGCAGCAGGACGTGATGCCAAAACTTGATAATATTCAATAGTCATATTTCCAATCCCGTGGGTCCCACAGCTGTAGCATCTTTCACTACAGAATGATGAAGCCTCAGAAATCAGTCTAAGCAGCTACCTAGGATTTGACATATTGTCACAATCGGCGTGCACATGCTCGTGCACGCTACATTTTGACGGAGCACCTGTCGGGGATTAGCCCGTACAGGTGCGTCTAGTTATGTTTAATTATTGTGTCCATTTAAGTTTCCTCACAACACTCGGTGTTGTGAGTCATTGTTTGCTGTCACGGCCACGTTACTGTGTGTGTTACGCAAGTTTCATTAAAAGCTACGTTTTGTATGCACTCCGTTCCTCCGACTGTCTGTTCTTCTACCCTGGCTCGCGCCTGCACTCACTACTCTTGAGCGCAATCGTTACACATATGTGGCTCCCCAGGTCTTGACCTTTCTGATAATGGCTTTAGTTTTGCTCTAGCACAAAGTTTAATTTTCGCCACCTTCTCTGTCAAATGGGGTTCTGGGTTTAGTCTGGGAAGATCTGAAGAACACATTTGAGAAAAAATTTTAAATAAAAGGAATCCTCAACAGGTAAATTTTTAATTAAAACCCTGATTTACTTTAGTTTACACTATAGGTAAATTTCGGGTTAAATTAGTGTTAACCCTCCAATTATCTTTGGTATCAACATCTCTAAATAAATAATTGATTTTTGCTTCATATTGAATTACTTTTCCTAATTTAATGGGGACAACTGGGTAAACATAAAATTAACATGATGATATGTTTTCAATCTCCGGTCTATTTGACCCCAGGCTGTATAAAACATAAGAAATATCAACATTTTACACACATTTGTTTTGGTTGTTTTGGATAATATTGAGGTCATTATAACATGCAATAACATTCAATAATCTTGAAAAAAACTTCGCTCTGCTTTAGGGCCCTAACCTAACCAAAAATGGAAATTATTATGGTCCCTATCCCCATTTGAACGACAGGGTAGACTTCGTGCTGCTAATGTCATCAAAATGGTTCCAGGCCCCACCAGATACGCTGTCAGCCATGTCCAAGAAATAAAATCAGTATTTGAGCTCTTTGTAACAACATCAATTGAAAAGGATATACTTGAGATGACAAACTTAGGCGAATGTATGGGGACAGTTGGAAAAACTTGGATGTGACCCACTTGCAAGCCTACATTGGGTTGCTCATTTTGGCAGGAGTCAAAAGGCAAAGCAACAGCAAGCCTTTGGAATGCTGGCACTGTTTTCTCCCATGTCATACGCTTTGATGACAGAGGCCCTGTTTACACCTGGCATTAACATGCATCCTGTGTGATTCGATCCCGAAGTGGACAGCTTTAAGTACATCTGTTCACACCTGCCATCAGAATGGGCCTCCACTTGATCACTTGAGATCAGATCTCACTCACTCGCTCTATATAGAAATAAACACGTACATAATTTAAACTTGCAAAGACCAAATGTGTTTTTAACCTGCGGGAGGCAGAAACCCCTGTCTGCCAGAAATTAGAAGAAGAAGAAATCACAAAAATACACACTATGCTGTTGTTTCCGAATTCCCATATCACATACTACATACAATGCAAGTGCCCTATTGACTTACAGTATCGTTGCAGTATCGTTGCCAAAAGAAATGCTTATTACTTACCTCGACCTACATACTACATGCTAAATTAACTAAAATGTACAATTTGGCTGTCCATAGGGCGATTTAAAATGCAAGGTGCAGGCGACTTCAAGCTCGTAGAAAATGTCTTTGATACAAGTAAATTAGTTAGTTACTTAGCTAAAAGGCTACTGAATAATGTAGCTTTAGCTTGTCCACTGTTTCAGGACTGTCATTGCTTACAACTAACAACTAAACAAATGTAAATTCATAACTACAATTGCTTTTTGCTTATTATAATTTTAACATAGTTTACTTTTGTAATAAAACCAAGCAAACCGGAAAAATACCGGACAGTATCAAAATATGGGCAGCATGTAAAGCACAGTCCAGCTATGCCTGGAATATGAAGGTGTACACTGGTAAATCCCCTGGGGTAGCACCTGAAGAAAATCAGGGTATGAGGGTGGTATTAGACATATCTGAAGGACTGAATGGTCGTAACATTACATGTGATAATTTCTTCATGCCCTGGGTGAGGTACTGCTGAATAGCAAGGTTGCCATGTTGTGGATAGTGAGAAAAACCAAGACGGAGCATCCCTCAGATTCTTGTGATGAAGAACAGGAAGGTAACATCTTAAATTTTTTCCTTCACTGACAGAGCCACTGTCGTCTCCTATTGCCCCAAGAAAGGGAAAAATGTCCTGCTGAATAGCACCATGCATAAAGATGCTGTCCTGAGCACCAGAGAAAACAGAAACCCACAAATGGTCTTGGACTACAATGAGACAAAGGAGGGGTTTATAACCTGGACAAGGTCACAGCCACATACAGCTCTCGACGCATGACTGCCCGTCATTTTCTTCAACATCAATGATGTGAGCGCCTACAATGCCTAACCTTATGTTAGTAAATGTGAAGATAACAGGAGGGTTAAGGTAAAATTAGAGTTACATTAGGGTTAGAGTTAAATTAGGGATATATTAGGGTTAGGGTCACAGACTTAGGCTATATTTACTAGGATCTACAATGCCTTTGGTTAACTTTTCACTTTCTGCTATGTCAACTAGAGGGTTAGAGGTGAAATTGAAGGTGTCTTGTCTGATCTTGAAGGTGTATCATCTTGTCATGTATCATCAGAGGCAACAACAACAATAATAATAACAATAATAATAATATTAATAATAATATTAATAATGATTCTTATTCTTATTATTATAATCATTATCATTATTATAATTATACAAGAACACAAAAAACAATTGATTTAGACAGTGCTTTTCTTTGCACATTTATAGCCCCTGAAATGTCATAATTTTCTAAAGTATATGGAATAATTTTACAGTGCTCTTACTCCTTGGAATCTAGAAATAATAATAATTTTAACACTAGAACCGCAGGGATTTTGTCTAAGGAATTACAGCTGAACACAATGCCCAGAGACGTCTGTATCCTATTGTTCTCGTTAATAGCCCATCAGGCCTCCATCGCTACAATGTCACGGGGGATGGGGCATTAGTTGATCGCCTTCTATTCTATAGGCCTACTTTTACAGAATATATACTATTTTACTATTGTAATATTATTATATTAGTATTTAAATATTAATAAATAATACTTCAATAGTCATTTCTTTATAAAATAAATTGCACATTGCATTAGGTTTAGTTATATCAAATCGATTTTAATTAATAAATTCCTAATCAAAAACAGACTTATAAACAGTAGTTGAAATATATCGAAAGGTTATTTACAAATATAGTGAGGTGTGTAGGCCTAATTCCGCTGGGAAATGTGAAGCGCTGCACTACAGCTGTTATGTCCAATGTCCGAAAGTTAATATGTGGCCATTATGCAGAAATGTGCTGAGCGCTACTCCGGAGTAGAGCATGAACACTTAGCGCCTGTCGACAATCGCAGGGATAGAAGGGGGTCTCGGACATTGTTCAGTTGATCCTGTGGTTTGTACCAGAACGCTACATGTTTTGCTGCACCTAGTTTTGGAACTAAAGCAGTGACTGAGCAGTGACTCGTGTTCTTTGCCTGTGTAGAGGGTTAGGTCTAAAATAAAGTCGCAAAAATTAATTCATGAATTAATATTTTTATGAATTATGAATTTTCACATACTAAATCTACATTGGACAATATATGAATGAATAACACAAGGTAACATGTCAATTTGTGATCAGGTTTAGTTTCAATAAACCATAAATAAATAAAATTATAAAAAATAAATAATAAAGGAGAATAGAATGACATGGGATAATAGCAATCTATAAGAGGATCTGATCGCTCTATAAGCTAAGGCTTGCACCAGCCTTATACAGAATTATGAAATGCGTACAGATTTGGCGCGTTGGACTGCAGAAGACGGTCAGAGCAGGTGTTGGCTGTTTGGTGACATCACAGCATTCCAGCCTCCAGAGACAGTGAGCGATCAGCTGGTTGGAGGGCAGGCGTTAAGACGACCCACGTGGCTCTGTGTCTTGGCCAGGCCCATCGCTTTGGCGTCGTCTGCTTTGGCGTCGTCTGCTTTGGCGTCGTCTGCTTTGGGCCAGGTTACCAGCTTACTGCATTTGCGCAGCCTTGGCAGTTTGTTTTAAGGCAGGCAGGGACGCTGGCCTGTAATCTTCACTTGAATTTCTTGAGTTGGTTCTGCAGAAAGGCTGTTTCTAGTGCGGCAGCAATTTCATATTATCGGATAACGAGCTCGGGTCCTTGAGAGCCTCGTTTGAAACTATAATTTTGCTGCTCATAGAAAAAGCTAGATCTAACTAACACTAAACATTAACTAAAAATAGTAGAACTGAGATAATACTGACGGATAACCTAACTGGTTATAGACAACAACAAACAAAACTTGCGTTAGGTAACTAGACTTAGAACTATTGAACTAAAGAGTTGAGAGACACACATGGTAGACGGACACATGTGGCAAGCCATACAATAAGTGTGTTTTCAGGTGGTCTTGATGGCAGAAAAAAGCAAGAGGAACAGCTGTCCTGACCTGTGGCTTTTTATCTCCTTCTTCCACTTAGGCCTTACAAGGCCTTACATGTAAATTAGGGATGCGGTTTTGGGTTTCAGCAAAATTGGACATGGTTGGGCTCCTCCACAGAGGTCCCGCAGTCCAGCGCCAAGAGGGCTCTGCCAGACAGCGCCATGATCGTGCCACTGGCCTATGCCCCGGAGGTCCTGGCCAGCATGGGCAGGGTATATGTGCGGGGGGCTGGGGATGTCTGGGTGTCAAACATAGTTCAGTTGTTCCTGTGGTTTGTACCAGAACCCTACCAGTGTTTTGCTGTACCTACGTTTTGAATTAAATACCGAGCAGTGACTTGTGTTCTTCACCGCATTAAGAGCTTTCCTTGTTTGTTCCGTGTCTTTGTGTCCATCCGCGCATTTTATACAATATAAAAACTGTTACATATTAATCGTTTTGGAATGTGCAAATTGTATTGCTATTTTTTATCTTATTGTTAATAATATTAATAATATTAATAATAATGACAAAAAAACTAAAATAATTTGTATAGCAGAAATGGTTTACACAGTGCTTTACTTTGCACATTTTTAATCCACTAAATTATAATGATTTTTCTTTCCTGTTAGAAATAAGTAAAACAATTTAAATGTAAGATGCTATAGTCAACAGAACAAGCAGAGAAAATTAAGGGGTGGGAAGTTTAAAGCTAGTTGTTTCCAGTGGGGCTCACCTTCTCATTACCTGGCATGGAAGAGAGGCTTGATTGGCTCACCTGGGTAAGGATGAATCCCATTGGTGTAGATGGGTTCGGAGGTGGGCTGACCGTTGCTCTGGGGTTGGAGAGTGCTGAACCCGTTGACCCCGATAGGGGCGGCTATGCTGGGCACAGCAGTGGCACTGATGCCCGGGGGTGTGCTGGTGCCTACGAATTGAGACTCATTTCATTCTAGGAATCATAGGGTGTAGGGTTTACACACTCGCTAATTTTCAACAGAAACAGGCCCACATGCATCTGTCTGTACTGGGGAAAATATAGCATTCAGTTTTTGATAAATTATTTTGTTTTCTTGACACTAGTCTGCCCCATTCAGCCTTTTGAAAGCTACAACCTGGGAAATTCCTGAAACAAGAGTAATTGAATAGCACAAATGCAAAAAAAGAATTTCAGTGTAACAGTGTCCTCTGATCATTGATGGAGCACTCCAGGCCTGTTACCTTGTCAATGCCCTTTTAAAATGGATTATTATTAGGATTTTTAGTCCCGGTGAAGGGCATTTAAGTCATGTAGGATTAGTTTTGATAGGCATTACCTGGGCGCATGTCGTTTTTGTGGATTACAAATGCGGGATTGGGCGGCGAGCCACTTTCTTTAATACATTTGCAGTGAGCGAGCCTGCTTAGTGTCACGCCACCAGAGCGCCGTGTGACAAGGGCCAGGATGACGGGTCAGACCGAGGTCCTGGATTATCTCACAAAAATCTTTGCTCTCAATATTGTATAAGCCAAGGACTCTGCATCCAAAGTCATTGGATTGGCTCTGTTCCCAGAAAGCACACACACACACACACACACACAGAGTCTGAAGTGAACGGGCGAGAGAGAGAGAGAGAGATAGAGAGAGAGAGAGAGAGATGATAATATGCCTGCCAATGAGTGTCAGGGGAGGCTGTACATCATATCTCATCATGCCTCTCTCAATAGAAAGCTTTCTGCCCCCCCAACCCTGACTGTCAGGAAATGGAGTCTAGAGTACAATTTAAACAAAGCAGAGAGATTTGACTACATCTGTCAACGCTCCTATAGCTCTTGATACTAATTAACATGGTCTACTGAGTGTGTGTGTGTGTGTGTGTGTGTGTGTGTGTGTGTGTGTGTGTGTGTGTGTACCGGAGGACGGTGTCATGGGCGTGGCCACCAGACCGTTGACGTTGAAAGCTGCCATTTGATGCATTTGCGCGGCTGCGATGGCCGCCATCGGGTTCAGGTAGGAGCCTTGTGTCGCTGCCATCAGTGCTGCTTGCTGCTGCATCATCTGCTGTAGAACGAGAGAGAGAGAGAGAGAGAGAGAGAGAGAGAGGAGGGTGAAATAGCTGGCGGACAAGACCATGTCGACTGTCACATCTCTGTTTGTTCGGCCTCTGTCTTGTTCTTGAACAGAGTGGCGTGTTTCCCCGCAGCTGAACCCTGCGTTCTTTACTGCCCCCACCCTGCACACAGCAGCTGCTTTACGGGGCGCACGTGTGCATCTGTGTGTATGGTTCGGCGTTCTAAGATGTGTGTTTACAAAGGTGTGTGTATTTGTGCGGCTATATGCAATTGAGCGGTATGACATATGTTTCTAAATGCATTTTTTGTTTATAGTGTGTGTGTGTGTGTGTGTGTGAGAGGAGGCCTGGGAGGATACAGAAATTGTGTGGGCGATTCTCACCTGTCAGGGTGAGCTGTTAGCTGGCACGCGAGTGCAAACTCTCACACACTCCTGACTGAGGCTGTGACTTTTATGTGTGAAAATGGAGGATGACTGTGTGTCTGCGCATGTGTGTATGTGTGTGTGTTGTGGGAGTGGCAGAGCACCGCCGTATGGAAGAAAGTAGTACAAAAAAAGGAATCCAAACTTGTGACCCCAAGGTTGCTGCTTTGAGTTTCCACACCAATCGGGTGTGTAATCGGGTGTATGGGAATGTCATACTGTACTGTCATACTGTAGACACTACTGTAGGTTATAGACAATCAAAAATCAGAAGTGCAAATGGAAAGGCTTTCATTCAGGCAGTAAGCAGAATAATTATTGCATTACATGAATCAGTCAAAAATAGTAGCAAAGCAGACATGTACTGTACATGTATTTTTATTTGTATGAAAAAGGTAGCTGGTTTTGTGTGTGTGTGTGTGTGTGGAACCAGTAAGTACTTTGACTTTCTGAAGCTGGTATCTTCAACTCTGGACTTTGGTTGTATGTACCTAGCGGGAGAGATGGTGAGTTCATGTCCGAATCAAGACAGTTTTTATTAGGCTGTTGTTTTAAAGCTCACCGTCTCCTCCCCCGCTGAGCTGAGACTTACAGCGTGAGAATAGGTCCCGTATGCCCCAAACTGGATGGTCATGGGGCTGAAAATGCCCAGCTGACCGGCCATCTGGTGCATCCGGCGCAGGGTCCTCTCCTTATCTGTGTCCGCAAACTTCACCACCAGACTAGACGACGCCCCCTGCAGAGAGAGAAGGGTACTGTGCAAGCTTGGTGTAATAATCACATTTCTTTTTTTTACTTTACTTTAATTTACTTAGAGACACAAACGCAGAAAACACACACATACAAACTCAGAACAAATGAAACACACTGCATTAAGACTATTTTTACTCATTAGCCCCAGAAGTAGTAGGCTTTAGTGTTTCCACACAGGTAAATTAAATCATCTCACGACCCGTCAGGAGGTGGGGGGGGGCACCCCCACTTTAACACTGTGTGGTGTGTTTCTTGAAGCGAGCTGTGACAACCACACACCTGACAATTGAGCGGGCCAGCGAGCTGACAGGCTAATATTTGTTAGCTAAACACTAGCGCAGAAATGAACAAATATATATTTACACAAAGAAATCAAACATGCAAACACAAAACAAGTGTTCCAACCTTTAAAAGCCCCCCCTTACAAAGAATGAAATTTAACAGTATGATCAGATGTGATCAAATGTGTTCTTGTGGTTTACATTTGTGCAGATGTGATCACGTTTTTTTTTTACTAAGGGTCAAATCTTTCTATCTTTTTGCTAGCTCACAACATGGAGTAACCGTGATTACCTCATTACACTGTATGGCATATGGTATTTCAGGTGCTAAAATTAAATTCTCAGATGTTGCCAATACATTCATTTATGATGGTTATCAATGAGTTTTTCTTTAGTAATCGGAATACATCAGGCCCTTTTAGAATTCATCTAGTCTATTGGGAGAAAAACATGGCCCTTATAAGACCCGGCAGAGTAGGCATTTAGACACTGTCTTCTAACAATCCCTTTTTCATAATCATGAGTGTGTTTGTCTTGGGATACAACTAAAGCAATGAAAAGATTCATTGTAAGGTTTGTTTCCTTGCACCAGAACAGATGGGCAGGCACAGTGAGCATGTTATTGTTTTCTTTGAATAATGGTAAATATACGCAAAAGTTGAGCCTTAGAGACCTAATTTTTCTGAACCCAGGTATTTGTGTTTTAATGGTTCCAGTCCTTTAGCTGCAAGGCTAAAAGGATGAGAAGAGTGAATGATATTTGCTTCTGTGAACTTTCTAACTCCACTGTATACACTGGGAGTGAACTGTGATCCTAAGCAGGTCCCACAGGAGCCCCAGTCACCCAGCGGTGAGACTCCACTGAATACAGTGCTGGGTAATTAGGTCTGACAAAAGCCTTAGGCTAGGGGAGCGCAAGGTATTGACTAATGGCTATGCCTTATGGCAGATATAGTCCCGTATTGATGTGTATGCTACTAAGTTTGCATCCAATTAAATCATTTGAGAGACAAGGGCTAGAGTCGGTTCCTCATGTGACATGCAGGCAAAGACGGGATGAGTGCATGTGTAGAGAGAGAGAGAGAGAGAGAGAGAGAGAGAAAGTGGTTGTAGCAGACACAGACAGCAGCCTCAGACACTGTCAAGAGGTACAGACTTCTATTTAATTACAGGTAATGCGTGCTGGGATAGCACTGGAACAAAAGGACACAGTGAGCCAGGGGGCAGTCAGGATATGATTAGCACCATCATGAAAGCAAAGTAAAGACACACAAAGACAGAAGGAGTCTATAATCGCAACTCAAATTAATCTTTCATAGAATTTCTAACCCTGACGGGGTCAGCATGAATTCAGCCTTTGATTTACATTAAAATATTTTCTTAGGGTATGAAAATATGAAAAATGAAAAAGTAGCTTTACCACGGGTCACAAAGCAACAAAGTTTAACAACATTATTTAAGTGCGTGTGTGCGTAGATGTTCAGAAATAGTTCAGAAAGTACATTTCTTATAATATTTCTCCAAAACCTAGCTAATAAATCGCTAGTAATCTTACCAGTCAATAAATTATTTTATAGGTACTGTACACTCATTAATTGTGTTCTAGCACCTGCTGAAACCCACATTTTTGCTCCAGACAAAGTGTTTATATTTTGAAATAAGACATTTAAAAGGATGTGTGACTATGGGGGGAGGGGCGGATGACTATAAGGGGAGGGGTAGGGAGGAGTGTGAGCCACTCAGTACATAGGTGTGGACTGTGGAGTTTCAAACTAAAGTAGCAAATAAATAAAAATTTGTAAAGGCGTATTGCTTATTGCAACATCAGAATTAAACTATTACAATAATATAACAATCCTTACAATGCTATCCAACAAGAAAGCTATAGCCCAGTTTGTGGGCCCAAGGAAGGTTTAGTTATAACAATTAAAGAAACATAAAGTCACCAAAACAAACTAACTTAAGTCCACTGAAGCTGAAAATAGTACACAGTACACAGTATTCAGCCAGCCAGCAAACACAAGCTCAATACCAGTTTAGTGAAGCCTTGCTTTGTAGGTGTTCCTAAAATTTCACCTCAAAAGCATGTTATTCTTGTGAGTGCTTCATGAAACTTTGAACAGTAACACAAGTTCAAGCAGAGCCATTTAGACAGAGGTTTGCTGCCATGGTCCTAGTGCCTTCTAAACCCATTTTCAGTTTTATTTCACACATCCTAGTTTAACTTAACCCCACTTAAGCTTAGCAAATATTATTTAAGCACTTACGCGTGTTTCATCATTGTCTTGTTCCCAACTGTAGCTAGAGGGAATTTGCATACCCCTTCATATACTTTACGCTTTACTAACACAGCCACAGGAATGTGTTTTCTTCATATAAGAGCGACAGAGACGCTGGGGAACAAAGGCAAGGTGTGTGTGTGTGTGTGAACTTCACAGACCCCAGCATCTTAGAGCCAGCCAACACCCCATGCCCCACCTCAGGTCCAGCGAGACCCAACTGTTGCTGCTCCCAAGATGCATTTTCAATTAGCAGAATTAATAGTCACTGTAACGGTACACTGTTTTTCCCTCTGTCATTTAATTTCATCCTACCTCCTGACCTTTTTCCAACTTTTTCCTAACTTAACCGTGCCAGTGAAAGGGACTGCGCTGTCAGATTTAATGAGCCCAGTCTGAGCAAACATCCCGCCCTCCTACCACACAGGGCGCTGGCATTTCGATAGCATTTAGTCTCTGCTTTGTGTATCGGTGTATTCTTTGATTCATTGAATACCTCACAAATTTTTTTTTTTGAGTGTGTGTGTGTGTGGGGGGGGAGCTTCAGACGACCCGGTCTGGCTTCATACTGACTAGAATCTGCAGTGTGCATGTCTGTCTGCCTTTTGAGACACCAGCACAGCCCACACAACTATTTTCAATGCCACCATTTAGGTCAGAGGCCACTACTTCAGATGTGGCACATTAAATATTAAATAACCTCTGTATGTGATACATAAATAAAGTAATAATATATAACCCCTGCAGCTGAAAATCCTCCTGTCAGAAAATGAGATTTCAAACCTCAACCAGATGTATTCTGCAGGGATGTAAGGCCACACTGGAGGACAGGAATTTCCCAGCACCAGATCTCCCCTGGGGATAATAAGTTTCCCCCATCTGAAGGAAGAGTGAGTATGCAGAGCAGTAATGAAGGGACAGGTGGCAGGAGACAATGGATACTAGATGCAAAGCATTCTCGTTGGTGAGAGAAAATCACCATCTGACAAACAAACAGAATAATAACCTGGACCTGCATGACTCCTATACCTGGAGTGAAAATGAATTTTGTGAATTTGATAAGGGCCAACAGGGAGCCATCACTTTTGACAGGTACAACTAAGGAATTTGTCATGGCTTCAAAAACTAATCTAATTCCTCCAACAACACACTTGACTTGTGGAAAGCTCATATATTGGATTTTGTATAGGGCAAATGCGAAGAGGGAAAATACACAACGGTAATTGAGGGATTAGAAGTGAGCTAAGCCAGTGAAATAGCATTATGCTCTTATCTGTTCTTTAGCGTGTTACAGAGACAGTGGTGTCAAGAGTGTAGCTAAAGGTAAACAGACAACAGACTCATCATTCATCCTCTAAAGAAGCTTACAACAACACAGCATTAGGTATCGCAGCATTAAGTATTATCGTACTAATGATCAGCAACTACTGTGGTGGGAAACTATTTTCCCCCATACAGCTCTGTAAATGTCCAATCACAGCTCAATGATGATGAATTAAAATGTCTGCAGTTGTGTGGAACTTTGAGGGACACAGTTTTTCTCAAAAGGGATATTATTAATCAGTAATGAACTAATCAAATTAACCATAACAACTGTGTCCGGACATGACCCCTCCCACCCCCCACCCCTGTGCGGGCCCCGTGTTCAACTCTTTGAACCTGGTCACATCCCAGCATGCCTCATGGGAGAACTGTCTCTCATTAGCAGTGCAGGGCGTTGTCTTGGTTGGCCCTTACGATCCAGCACACACTGCTGTGGTCTGCGTAGCACGGAGTGACTGCTCAGGCCAGCCTATACCGTCATCCATTGTGCTGCCTGGACATTGTACTAGCATCACTATCTATGCATCTAAAGTAGTGAACCCATATTGTGGCTGATGCAGCAACAAAATGAAGTTTACAGTATGTCATATTGATTATATTGGAAACTGATTCCTTCAAACTTTGGACAGCAGATTCTACACGTTCCATAAAAGACTAAACATTAACTTAATTGTTCCAAAAAAATGTCTAAAATAATGTTACACTATCACATCTATTGTATATATTAGCCCTGAGACAATAATACAGTTGATATTATAGTAATAATATAATAGGGCTATATTACTTGTCAGTTACAAGGTATGGATGTTAGGTCCTTGTGTACTCCAGCCTCTCATTACCCTCATGCTGCAGAATCACACACGTGCACAATCACAAGTGTGTCACGGCAGGCCCTGTCAGCCATGCCGTGACACATAACACAACAACGTCGACAATTTGCTGGCTGTTGCCTGCCTGCCCGTGGCTCTGCCATTTGAAGCCCTGCCACCTGTGCCTCTGCTGCCTTTATTCAACACCTGAAACAGTGAGGGGCCCAGTCGCCCTTTAAGATCATTTCTGATGCACCTGAAATAATAAGCATCAATTAAAGCTGCACCTGATCTCAACCTGTAGCTTTTGGTGGTGTCCCTCACCCTTTAGCTTCATTACAGCCTTTTATTACAGGCCAGTATTTTGTTACAGGTATTGTTTATAGTGTGTGTGTGTGTGTGTGTGTGTGCGTGCGTGCGTGCGTGCGTGCCAGCTGACACAGATGCTGCTGAGAGAACATTAAGCAGAGGAAAGTTTCATCCGGAGCCCACAGCTGGCAGCAGAGAGCTGCCCGCTCACTGCATCCTCCTGTCTGCTGTTGACGACATGTGGCAGCGATATTATCCAAATTAACTGCATCCCCCTCGGTACCCAGGCCTTAGTTGGGTACTAACAGCCACCTTGTCTATTAATCTGAGCGCGAGTTGGACTTGGGGAGAGGAAGGGAACAGGTGCAGGGATAGAGGGAGCGAGATATGGATAATATAGATTATTAATGAACTTCTCAAAGGCTGGGGATCCACCCTGGGTCTGTTTGGCAGTCCATATGTTGCCTTGGACAGTTAATCTGCAGCAGGCCTCAGGTGGCCGGCTGTGGCCAGAACCAGTGTTACAGCACCACGTACACAGAACAGCTCAAAGTGGCCACATGTACCAAAACAAGTACGGCCAAGATTGATCCAGTGAATAATGAGTTATAAGTCTATATATATATATATATATATATATATATATATATATATATATACAGTATAAATTATAGTATAAGTATTTTGCACAGTGGGAAATAATCATAATATCAAATATCATTATCAAATCAAACATAATGAAACTGCCCATGATAAATGATGCCTGTATTTTGCTATTAAAATGCAGGCGCTGCTGAGCGCAACAAGCCCATGCTAAGTTACTGTGACTCTACCACTTATTTGGTCCCCACTCTGCTCCAATATAATGCAAAATGAGCCGAATCTAAAAAATGTGTAAATTACATCTGGCTTCAAGTATGCTTTCTCGTTGCCAGGATGCGCCCCTAAATATTTATTGCAGAACATTAGTGAAGTGTGTGAAGGTGTGGGTGTCTGCCAGGCAAAGTATTCACTTGTGAGTGTGTGTGAGTGTGTGTGAGTGTGTGTGTGTGTGTGTGTGTGTGGACTGCACTAACACACCCAGCACTGGCAAGGAAATGCTTCCTAATTCATCCTTTCTTTTACTACACCAGCTTCACTGGAGGCCCTTTTTCAAGCCAAATACAAGCACACTCAATCTGCAGTTTGATAAAAGGTGCAGGAAGTGCAGTCACTGGGTGAGGCTGCTCTCTAATAAACACACTGCAAGCTGCTGTGCTTTTAGTACGTAGGACAGCAAATTAACTCTAGTATTATTATCCACATTTACATTTGTTTTATATAAATTTTGTTTTTTAGAGAATCCTTCAAAACATTCCTGGACCTGTATTGTGATACAGATCACAACCAAAATCGAATAGATTTTTCATTGGCTCATGGCCAACCTTTCCACCAAATTGAATGAGAATATGTCTATAACGTTTGGAGATATGATGTGATAACAATGTTGTCACGATTGGCATGCAAAGGCCCGTGCACGCTCTGTGCCTCCTGTGTAATCCTGTGGGGGATTACCCCACACAGGTGTGCCTCCTTAGTTATTAAGAGCCCAATTTAAGTTCCCCAACAGCACTAGGTGCAATGTTGGCCATTGTTTTCTGTTGACCTGTACTTGCCACTTCACAACACATTGTTACAGAATGGCCAACCAGTTTGACCGGGGAGTAGTGGCCATGACTTGGCTTGACTTTAGCCCCGCAAAGGTGCGCCTCCTTAGTTATTAAGAGCACTATTTAAGTCATTTTCTGTTGACCTGTACGTTGTGTTGCACTTTTGGTTTATTAAAATACGCTTCATGCGTTCACTGCTTCCTCGTCTGCCTGTGTTTTTCCTCTGGCTCGCACTTACTCTCGCCACTTCACGACACATTTTTACAAAACTGTACATGGACAATATACTGTCATTTAGTCAGTGGATTGCAAATAACCATGGCAACTCGAAATAGAAACACAACATCTCTCAGTATGCTTGGATCTTACAAACTGTATGCATATCTTTGGTATTATTAGTGGCTGCATTTTAAAGCTTCACAGATGATATCATTCTGAAACACACAGCACGCACTGATCATGCTAATCACAGCTTCAGAAGAGTGAGAATGTAAACACATGCTATCTGTCGGTTGGAAGAAGGTGGCTGAATAGCTGCAGAAGGAAATGGATATTGAGGGAGGGACGGAGACAAACAGGCAGAGAGCAGCTGTGCGCTGTAAGGTTGTGGATGCTGACTGTGGGAATCTTTTGTTAGAGATAATGCACATCAACAACGTATGTGAGACTTTGTGAAAAGTGATGCTGTGAAGACAGTCTGCCTGCCTTGTTCTCCGTACACATACGCCTGCATTCTTTGTGTGTTTGTGTGTGAATTTATACCATGCACCAGGATATATCTCCCTTTGTGCACGCACTTGTATATCTGCATTTGTGTGTTTGTATTTATTTTACTATGTCCGTATTATGCATGAGCTTTTGCACTCACGCATGTGCGTGTCTGCATTTAGTGTGTCTGTGTGTGTGTGTTTGTGTGTGTGCATGAGATTGTACAGTGATGTGTGTACCATAAGCATGCATTAGCTTTGGTGAGCATGCACACAAGTCATACTGTGGTACTTACAGGCATGGTCTGTCCCCCGTGCAGGCTGTTGATGGCGGCCTGGGCCTCTGCATGGCTGGAGAACTTGACGAAGGCACAGCCTATGTAGCCAGGAACACATGGGACAGACAGGGGGGGTGTGTGTGTGTGTGTATGGCGGGGGCGGGGGCGGGGGTGGGGGGAGGGGTGCAACAGGGAGGCAACATCAGCAAGCTGGCCTTGAATGTGTTGTGCACAAAACACACTCATTACCATTGTTTTCATGTTATCTACTTTGTTAATGTATTCTGCCATTTGTGTTTTGGTTGCATAACTCTGAATAAATCAGTCTAATTGTCATGAAGCTGCATGGAACATCCTGCCACCCCCCCCAACACACACACACACACCCAACCACCCACTCACCCACTATTCACCCCAGAGCAAAGGCATTTAGGATCCTGACTTGTTTGTGATTATTAATGTTTAATATTTACACATTGTGATTTGTGTGCAGTCACTAATAAAAGAGATTATGATGACAAAGAGATAGCATTATAATCTGCCTATCTCCCCAAATCTTAGCTTGCTTGAAATTTAAGATGGGGAGATTTGCTCGAGAGGCTTTCAGATCATCTTAAATCAGTTGGGGAGCGAGTGCACAAAAGGAAGATAGAGAAACAGGCACAGCATTCTCTGAGCTTCACTCTATTAACTTTTCAAGTCATTTCAAACGAAACAAAAAGATCCATGTACAGAACCAAATCCTCCAAAAAATATATAGATTACATATAGTTTGTGTGTCCTAGTTTATACAAGAGGGGTTGTATGAAACACTTCTGTGTGACATAAAGAATATATATAGAAATATATAAACACTATTAAGAATGAATATTTTGTAAAACTATGTAAAAAAATACATGAATGAACAGGTTTTTAAAAACACTTTGTAACACTTTGAAAGCCAATGTAGATAATAAAAATGGCCGATATGTATTTTGGAAAGCTATTTCCTCTGGACAGTCTTTTAGTGTAGAGAAATAACATGACATAAGGTGAAAGCTACTGAGTTTAAATACAGTGAAAAGTGAAACTTGGTCATTTTTCAAATGCTGCCATTAAAATTAAAGAGGAGCTATTTATCTAATCGTTACGTTCGTCATAGTCTGCAGGTACTGTTGCGCTATTCTTGTCCTCGCCTTCAGGTTAGCTCGTGTTAAGTCAAGAGATAACTAATTAACAAACTATTTTGGATGAATTCTGGCCCTTTTCTATTAATTGTGGTGGGCCGCTGTCTAAGAACAGGTTTTCCCTGAGTTCAGACCCTAGCTGCACATCCCATTTAAAAATCTTTCAACAAGCCAACAAGCATTTGTTCATATAATGTACATTTATTAATTATATGTTCCCACAAGGGTTGACAGTACAGCCTGAAGAAGTCCTGAACCAGGACACAGACACACCATCATTTCCTGAACTATTCATGAAGAAGGGACATACATTAAATACACACTCAGGGAAGGAGAATTTCCGCCTTTACCTCAAACAATCCAAATTTCTGCTTTGATTGCAGCTGGTAAATCTTGTGTGGAAATGTGAAATAAAGGCTATATATACAGTATTCTGTGCAACCATGCATTCAAAGCAGTGTAGAACTACAGAAGGTTACTATTCACAAAGTCAGAAAGGCCTTTGATTCCACCATAGCAGCCAAGCAGAGCTCTACTCCTCTATAGGACAGCTGTTTGCTCAGAAGCAGAAAAGGTCTCCATTCGTCCAGCTGGCGCCAGCTGTGTGCCATTTGACTGCCAGTCTGCCTTTGAAGGAACAAAGGCGTTTAACCTTTGTAGTTGAAATAATAAGGGGCAGTGTGTTCTATCGTTCAAGGCCTGTGGTTCTGCAGACAAAGATACTGTAGTTTGCTGGTGGTTACCTCACCTACAGCCCTCAATAAGGTTATCTAACAGAGGGCTCGCTGCCCTTGCCAGTCATTTCTAACATGTAGGACCTCTGAAACTCTCCGAATGAAAAAGTCTTGCTTTCCCTGACCTTCAAAAATCAAAATTCAGGGATCCAGAGTACAGTATGATATCTCAAAAGTGATGCAGACTTAATTGTGCACATGCCTTTTTAATATCTAACATGGAGTGAGGAAAAAGGAAAAAGAGTGATGGCGTTGCTTTCAAGCCAGGGTGTTCTGCACCACATTTTGAATTTCCAGGGAAATAATATGTATGCATGAATTTCATCCCACTGGATAGGGTGACATTTATAACACAACCTAATTATAGACGTAACAGCCATCTATTATTCCTGACAATACAGGGCTTCATTCAGCTATGGCAGCAAGTGTTGCACTTTCCAAATGCTTTGAGGAGTGGCACCACAGAGAGATGGATGTTAAACTTTTCATCCTTTTTATTGGTTGAAGAGCAGCGCTGAAAAGCCTCAGAGTGGCATAAATGTACATCAACAGGGGACAAGGGCTCCATCATGGAACAGATAACACTGACAATTTCAGGGTCTGTCTCGTTCAAATATTGGTGCCGTAACGGCTGCTTAATGATGGCATGGCACGATCTCGTGCTGAATGATTTGACCAGCCACTTGAATACGCCATTGTATGGTACCTCCATGCCATTCCTATGTGCACGGTGCATCTCTGGCTCTCGTTGTCATTGCAGAGAGCTGGAGAGGAAACCAATGAGAACGAAAGACAAATATCCACACAGATAATATGGATGTTGAGGCGAGGAAGAGGAGCTTGCTGGCATGTGTGTGTGTGTGGAGGGCAGGGGGGTGAATAAGGGAGAAAAATAGCTCCTGCCTGACACAGCAACACCGGCCTTATTTCATTTCATGTGCTGTCAATCAACATGAACCACGACGAGAGAGAGACAGCGGCCGTGAGAGGAAGAGACTGACAGAGAGAGGGGAACGAGGAATGAAGGAAACAGAAAACAAGTTGCAGACCTGTGTAGATTCAGGATTAAGAGTAGAGGGACCGATGTCCCCCCCTGCCTTTACACATCTCTCTGTCACACATCTACACACTCCATATGGATGGGTAAAACACTATAAAGACAGAATAAGAGCTCGCCGGTTCCCCGCCGCTATCACTGATGATAGCGCTTGAAATAAGTGCTGCTAGTCTTTGAGACTGGCGGCCACAGCCTGGAGCACATATATAACACCCCACACCACACCACACCCTGTCTCCTTTAATCTGACCGTGCCCTGGTGTCCAAATGTGTTGAATAAGCCATGGATGGGAAGGCGGGGGGATACAGCAGAGAGCGAACGACAGAGATTATAAAACCCTGAGCTGGGCTGTTTATTTACAGTAGGACATATCGCCCAATGGCGTACCCTGGGAGGCATGATGGGAATGTGGGAAACAAACATAATTCCAGCCCTCTGCCGTCTTGATAACAGGAGGAGAAAGAGGTGTGTGTGTGCATGTGCATGGAGGAGGCATGGAGGAGGTGTTTGTAATTCTGTTTGTTGAGTGCAGGCCAATAGAGAGAGGGGATGAGGCAGAGGAGAAGCGAGAGAGAGAAAGTGAAGAGCAAAGTTGTGAGAAAATAAAGGTGAAAAATGAGACACACAACAAGGCTCAGGAAGTCTGTGATTGCCAGGTAAGGCAGAGGAAACAGTCAGTGCATTGTTTATGGCGTCAGCCACAGTCAGTGCATTGTTTATGGCGTCAGCCATGTTGTATATCACTGGTTCTCAAAAAATCTGAAATTCAACGATCAAAGAGTGTAAAAAGAACAAAAAAATAAATACTGACTTCAAAATATAAATTAATGTTCAATCGTGAAATGTGTTATAAATGTATAATTATTAACCCTCCTATTATCTTTGGGGTCAATTTGCCCTCATTCAATTTCTCAAAATAAATTATTGATTTTTGTTTAATATTTAATGACTTTTTCTAATTTAATGGGGAGAACTGGGTAAACTTAAAATTAAAGTTTAAAATTGACTTAAAATTGACTTGTACACATTTTGTATGCATTGGTTTTCTTTGGGGTCAATTTGACCCCAGGATTCATAAAACATATAAGAAATATCAACACACATTTGGATAATATTATAAGATAAGATTTTGGATAACATTGAGGTCACTATAACATGCAATTTTATCATCTTGAAAAAACTTTAGGGCCCTTACCTTTCCATAACATACCCATACCTGTTGTAGTGTGAGAACCACTGATAGTTCACACAACATGGGGGAGGGATAAACATAATTCCCATGAGAACTTTGATATTTCCTGCACTGTGGGGAAGGTGAAATATGGTTCCCGCGAGGACATTGATAGTTCATACAACATAGGGGAGGAGCAAACATAGAAAAGTTGCACAGCAGCCTCTCTTTATGCTCTCAATTGAAAATGACCTCTGAGCAAAGGTTTTCTGTCAATTATGTTTTGTCACAGGTCTTTGACAGTAAAAGTGATATAGAGGAGACAGGATAATGTTGAGGAGGACCGTGATTATAAGGCATCATCCTCTGATAAGAACGAGACCCTTAGTGTTGACCTTCCTGTTGTCTCTCAACCACAAGCAGACAAGTTAACTTCCAAAAATGGAAAGTTATTATGGTCCCTATGTGAACAGTGGAGACAGTTGGAAAGACTTGGATGTCACCCACTTGCAAGCCTACATTCGGTTGCTCATTTTGGCAGGAGTGTACAAGTCAAAAGGCGAAGCAACAGCAAGCCTTTCGAATGCTGACACTGGAAGGGCAATATTTCCAGCCACCATGTCTCGAAAAACATTCCATGTTTTCTCCCATGTCATACACTTTGATGACAGAGAAACAAGGCAGGGCCGACAAGAGAATGATAAGCTCACATTGGTTGCATTTTGTGGGCGTTTTCCCTTTAGACAATTCATAACAAGCAATCTGGCCAAATACGTTTTTAAAATATGGGCAGCATGTAAAGCACAGTCCAGCTATGCCTGGAATATGAAGGTGTACACTGGTAAATCCCCTGGGGTAGCACCTGAAGAAAATCAGGGTATGAGGGTGGTATTAGACATATCTGAATGACTGAATGGTCGTAACATTACATGTGATCATCTTTTCATGCCCTGGGTGAGGTACTGCTGAATAGGAAGGTTACCATTTTCTGGACAGTGAGAAAAAAACAAGATGGAGCTTCCTTTTGAGTTTCTTGTGATGATGAACAGGAAGGTAACATTTTCAATGTTTTCCTTCACTGACCGAGTCACTGTAGTCTCCTATTGCCCCATGAAAGGGAAAAATGTCCTGCTGATGAGCACCATGCATAAAGATGCTGTCCAGTCAAGGCATGGACTCCACTAGACCTCTAAGGTGTGCTGTGGTATCTGGCACCAAGACGTTAGCAGCAAGTCCTGTAAGTTGTGAGGTGGGGCCTCCATGGAAGGCACATTATCCTGCTGAAAGAGGCCAATGCCATCAGGGAATACCGTTTCCATGAAAGGTCTGCAACAATGCTTAGGTAGGTGGTATGTGTCAAAGTAACATGAATGGCAGGACCCAAGCTTTCCCAGCAGAACATTACCCAAAGCATCACACTGCCTCCGCCAGCTTGCCACAGTACATCCTGGTGTAATATGTTTCCTAGGTAAGCAACGTACCTTTCTATCAGAACTAGCATTTACTTTTTCAGCAATTTGAGCTACAATAGCTCGTCTGTTGGGTCGGACCAAACAGGCCAGCCTTCACTCCCCACGTGCATCAGTGAGCCTTGCCGGCCATTACCACTTTTCCTTCCTTGGACCACTTTTGATAGGTACTGACCACTGCAGATCAGGAACAGCCCACAAGAGCTGCAGTTTTGGAGATGCTCTGACCCAGTCGTCTAGCCATCACAATTTGGGCCTGGTCAAAGTCGCTCAAATCCTTACGCTGGCCCATTTTTCGTTCTTCTAACACATCAACTTTGAGGACAACATTTTTACTTGCTGCCTAATATATTCCACCCAATGACAGATGCCATGATACTGAGATTATCAGTGCTATTCACTTCACCTGTCAGTGGTCATAATTTTATGGCTGATCGGTGTACATTCACATACATAGCACTTACAGTAGCATAGAACAATCCCTGACACAATTTTTCTTTTAATAGGTGTTTTTTGTAAATGAAGAACTGTTATGTGTATCTTACTGAGGTTCTGATGATGATGGTGTTCTGTTTTACAAATAAAATCCTTCTAAATGTTTGAAATTGTGTTTTTCCTGGGGTCAAATTGACCCTGAACATAATACAAGTTACTATCCATCATAATAATTTTCTTTCCAATTGTTATAAATAACAAAAATATGTACATAAAAGAAATATAAAGCTATCAAAACACCAAAAAGGTATTTTATGGTGATTTGCATATCTTTCATTTTTTGGAGGTTATAATTGCTGGGGTCAAATTGACCCCAAGGATAAAGGATTTTAGTACATTTGAAGATAACAGGAGGGTTATTATATATTTAAGGCCGTAAGTAACACTTTTCTGTTTCTGTTTTCAGAAATAAGGTGGATAGAACCGTCTATGCAGTGAATATTGGAGGAAAGATTAAGCGGGGGCTTTTAGACAGCCAAAGGGAAAGATGATAACAAACAGAGAGGGGGGGGGGATAATATTGGGGTGTGGGTCAGAAAGCAGTGTGGGAGGTGTGTGGGCTCTGACCCTTACTGGCCCCATCAGGCCCTCTCAGGACGGTGCACTCCTCTATCTGTCCGAAGGTGTCGAAGAGCCGCCGCACATCTTCCTCGCTCTGCTGCTTGCCGAGCATCCCCACAAACAGCTTCCTGTCTTCTGGAGAGGAACCGGGGGGGAGGGGGGGGGATAGGAAAGAGAGAACACAGACAAATGCTACAGCTGATGGCATCATTCTGCTTATCAGTTGGAACCTGAGCAACCCCCACCCCCGTATCCAAGTCCTTTTATCAGCAGTCTGTACTGCTGTTGTAGATGTAGATCTGTTGTTGTGTGGTTCAATTTCACAATTCAGGCTCATCTGCTCTGTTCTGATGTTAACAGGCTGATTAGAAACTACTGGCAAAGCAAGTAAAGGATAATTTCTGACCAAGATCCAATAATAATTTAGGCATGCGGGCATTATGATATGCACACTGTACAATGTCCACATCCACAATGAAAAACAAGGAAGCGGTTTACTGTCGAGGTCACATAAACACACAAACAATTTCAAACTGACATGTTTTGGGTGTGTTAGAGATCTTGGGTGGCCCGTTACAGTCTGTACAGTGCAAACTGTCAGAACAATAAATTGAATTATTTGAATAAATGTTGTTCAGCAACATTTAAACAAATGGAGATACATAACTGCATTCTACTTTTAACTAATGTCATAGGAATCTTATTTTTATTTTGTCAATTATTACAAACAATTATCACCCACTACAGTATGGAGGTCAAAGAGAAGTTGAAAGGAAGGGAAGCAGGCTATATCATAGCAATGTACGCTGGACCAACATGAGATTCAACATCCCTGTTAAGGTTCCCTTAGGGGCTGACGAGGCCTAAATCTGCTCTCTGTCTTTCTTACCATAATAGAAATGTTTAGCCCCTATCGGTTCAGTGTATAGTGCTCACTTGTGTGTGTTTGTGTGTGTGTGTGTGTGTGTGTGTGTGTGGGGGGGGGGGGGCACTTTGGTGTAGACATACTGTATGCGCTTCATACAGCTGAAGCCTGACCAGTCAGTACGGGGGAGGCTTCTAATTAATCTTTCCAGTGCCTTGGCATTAGACAGAACATTCATCTTCTTTACACGTTCTACATTATGCATCCCCTTGTTCACTGTGGAAGGGAATGGCTACTAGCAAGAAGCCATCCCCATAACTGATGGAAAGTGGCAGGAAGAGGAAGAGGCCTTTATTGAAAACGACACTGTTGATCTTCAACGTGAGTCATTTGACTGTGGCGAGGGGGGTTAGTGCGCGGTGTGATAGCATCACCTGGGCCCCGACAGATGTGACGCCTCCTGTACCTGCCAAGCCCCATTAGACGCGGCTGTTCTAAAAATAAAACACGTGTTCTCCTTTTTGCTGCAGGGAGATCAGATCCGGTTCCTTTCCTGTAAGGTTCAGAGACACGTTCCTGCTCCCCGCTTGGCCACACAAATGAGCACCTGCATAGTCAATAAGGCCACTAAGCCTGCGCTTCCCAGTCGCCGTGTAGCCCCGTGTCAGACCTTCATCTGAGTGTACCTCTATGTCTCTGCATGCTGCTGTACTCCCACCTCACAACCACCAGCCATACAAGAGCTCATTACTGCTCCTCTGCCCTTGGAGCACTGGGCCTGGAGGTGTGCCTGGAGACAGCCAGACAAGCAGGAGACAGGGGTTTGATGGAGACGGACAGCAGGCCAGACATGGTGTTGTTGGATAGCAGGCCTCAGCTGGGGAACTGTGAAGCTGTAAACTCAGGCCCAGACAGGTGTGAGCCAGAAATGAGCCTGACCTCTGCCCATGGCAGCATAGGTGGGAAAGAAACACATAGAGAACACACCTGACGTCCTCCCGACTCTATCTATCTCCCCAGTCTCTCTGAGGTGTAACTGTTTCCACACTGTAGAGGAGGAGTGCAGGTTTACTGGCCTCATGTGGCACGTTAATGCTTTGGGACAAAAGTCTGCTCTCAGCCCTGGCCTGAAGAGATCTAATGGCGACTTTACAAGGCTAATTAACAAGCCATGAGCGAGGTAATGAACTTTCGAAAGGTGCTGGCAGACGCAAAAATAAATCACACCCCAGTGAAGGCATTGGAGGAAGTGTGAGTGTACTTGCTCCTTTCCTTTGGGATGGCCACACTGAGAAAATGAATTCAGAGCTGCTATCTTTTCATTGCCTGTCTGGAGAGCCTTTCTTCCCTGGCTCACCGCAAGCCCTGGCCGAACTATAGATCGCTATTAATTAGTTCACTTTGCACCTGTCTCTAAAGCAGCTGTTATTGGATTTTGCAAGTTCCCTCTCTCTCTCTGATGGCTATACAGAAGCTTTAAATTGGCATTTTATGAATATGAATAAATACGTTGTAGCGCACATTGTACACAAGGAGACATCTCGCCACAAAGCTGGCTAGGAGTTCTCCATTAAAAGTGGAGAGGGGATAAAATAGAAATCAATGCGTGCGGTGTTTAAGCACAGCCATACGTCTGCATTAGAAGAGGTGAAAAGGGCTCTGTGGTGTAGACCTGGCACACTGTGCTACATGACAAAACTGTTTAATATGTCCGTTTGACCCTGCTTGGTGCTTATCTCTCAATGAGAGGAGCTTAGAGTCAGGCTGTCTCTGGAGAGGGCTTTGTAATGGGACTTTCAAACCCTACGGTACACTTTATACATTAATGCTGTGTGCGTGCTGGTGTGTATATGGTGTGTATGTCGCCAGACCTTTAATTACATAAATACAGGAATCTTAAATATACATTTTTAATTAACAGGATAATGCACTCATTAACCATCGGAAATTGGTTTCCTGTGCATGTATGTAAGTGTGTGCATGTGTATACTGTACAGTATGTGTGTGCACACACACATGCTTTTGTATTACTCTAATCTATAAGCCTTTGAAAGTGGTTCAGTGTTGGGCCTACATGCTGTATGTGAGCCATGTGGGAGGCATCAGCGAAGACTTTTACTGTCATCACCTCATCTCTGCCTACATCACATGACTGGAGGTGGGAGTAATTGTGTGGAAAAAAGTCTCGGTGTCAGAATCCAGCCCAGTCCAACCCAGGGTGGCATGTGGACAGCCTCATCTTTTGAATGCAAATAAAATAAAAAGATGAGATCAAAAAAGTTATCAAAACACAACTGACATCTGACAATTGCTTGTCTCAAGAAGCCTTTTCATTTCAGCACCCGCTATATTAAAAATTAATGGATTTTGCACAGATGCCATATGCTGTCAAGATTGATGCATTCCCTCTCAGGAATAGTGTCACTTTTGTCGTAGACTGCAGCATGCAGCGTATACGCTCTTTCTTCTCCTCTCTCCTGTGTTCCTTCCTCTCTCTCCCTATTTATCTCTCTGTACCCTCTCTTTTACTGCCCTACCCCCCCTTTACTCTCTCCCTCTCTCTCTCTATCTCTCTTGAGGCTAAAACTAAGTTGACGTAAAGACTTTGTAGAACTTTTGTTTTGCCAATAACGTGAATATTCTCTTTAAAAGAACTACTGTCTCTTACGTCTCTAATGTTGGCGGTAAATATGTTTTTATTTGCTTCTTTTTTATGATTCTATCACTGGGAGCCTGCTGGCGGTGTTGAGGGAGGCTCGGTGTTGGTGGAGTGTTGTGAAAGCGTGGACAGCTGCAGCCAACGATAAAAGATCCCTGCTATGCCGCTGGGTGCATTTCAAATGCCGAGTAATGTTCCAGACTGCACAACAGAGGGCTTCTGCTGTTGATGGACTCATTAGAAAAACCTGATGCTGGCACGATACTGCCTGCGAGGCTCCGCCATGCCACCATTGCATGCACACGCACAAGCACACACACACACACGCACACACAGAGAACATATAGAGATGTTCACCAAAAGTACATATTAAGAACGCCTTGGGTTGCTGGCAGCTTTCTTCAATTACGGCCAATCAAATCATCTTCCTTTAAAGGCAGCATTCTCTTTTTCTCTGTAAACTGCCAATTTTGTAATAGATGACAAAAGTCAAGCACGGCAGAAAACCTTCTCCCGGGAGGTGCACAGTCACCAAGTTTTATAAATTTTAAGACTGGGAAGGTTGGGTGTCAAACTAACGTCGGTCAAATAAACCACCTGTATTTTTCAAACAGCGACCTGTGAACGATATAGGCAAAGCATCGCTATCTACTTTCTCTCAAATGGGCTGCTCTACCTACGAAGTGATGTGTGGGCGTGTGTGGGTTTGTGCCAAAAAAATTGGCGGCTCCCAGTAAAGCGGTGTGTGTGTTTCACTGCTTACGAAAATGCAACAATACCCAAGAATGTTTCTCTTTCACAACTTGTCTATTCTGTTGACATTGAAAATGGACTAGGCCTATATAATTGTGTGTCATAATAATTACTTCCTTTTCAGCCTGTCATTATGTAGACACGATTGTTTAACAAGTTGTTTGGGAGATTAGGGAAATTTATTTGAGAGAGGAAGAGAATAAATGGTATAAAGGAAATGTATAATTTATTATTATTAGGCCTAGTGAAATAACGACAGCATCATGGTTACCTAATATAAATGACTAGATATAGTCTATCAAACTTGGTTAATAAAATACAAGACTAACTATTAGGCCTAAATCTTTATGATATTTTAACTTTGATACAATTCTATAAAATTAGCCTCTATAAGTGTTCAATTTACTTAAGTTAGATAAATACAGTAGGACTGCTTTTTTTTAACAACTTAACCATGTAAACAATAGATAAGCAATGTATTATCAATTTTAGTATTTTTGTATTTTAGGCAGCCTATAACACTTCTTATTTACTACAAAAGAAACTACATATCAGGGAGAGAAAAGCAGGCCAATATCCGTGGAGAATAGATCCACTTCACCAATTCCTACAGAATCAAAGATGGAGGTACAACCACAAGATGAGGGATGATGTACAAATCGGCATACCTAATGACTCTGGCCTTTGGACAGAAAACATGAAAGATGCTGACAGAGAGGAAATAGTGCTCAACATAGGCTTAGGAAAGAAAGTCCCCTTTGTCAAAACCATCATTGAAAAAAAAGACATGATGGTAAAACATTTCCAGGTCCATGTCCCCAATGTGTAATGTTTGACACTTTTGGTCTCTCACGACATGGTAAAGGGACCTACCGACTCTCAAGGGCACACTTTGGACCTCGTTATCACCAAGGGTCTCCACTTCTCAACATCTGTCAAGGAAATGGCTCTATCCGACCATTTCCGTGTTTGAAATGTTAATCTCCAAAACTTGTCAGACTAGAGCTATATCTGTGAAGAAGAGGTTGATAAATGACAGTACTAGCGCATTATTTCTGCAGGCAATGTCTATGACTACAACCAAAGTGTTGATGATTTGATGAATAACTTCAGTTCCAGAGTAGTTAAAGCTGCATTACCCAACATTTCTACATTCTGCAATTTTTAAACAACCATTTTATATGAAAAGGGTGAATCAGCTTCAATCCTCAGGGCTCAACACCTTTCACTACCTCTGTTTATATAGCCATTTCAACTATTTTATCGTTTTCTGTTATTGGAAGCGGAGCGCTCTCAGGAGTTCCGCCTCTTTTGATAGACATGGGTCAGCATAAAATCAGTAGCTGTAGTATCTCACAGCACACTATACATGCACCCAGCATCTCTGTGTGAAGTTAGAGAAGTGAAATCAAAGAAAGTTGTGATCACGGATCAATTAGCTTATCAGTTCATCCTTTCAGGTTGAATGAGGTTAATTGGGTCCTAAGTTATTACATTGTAAAATTTAACAGTCAAAATGACTGCCTTGGTAGTTCTAGTGTTAAGGACGGTAGTCATTAGTTAAATTATTCATGCAATAGGCCAACATTACATACGCATCTACGCCAACACGTGGTCTGAACAGGCGGTGACATTATAGCAATATTATGTTTAATTTGGTTTTAATTGACACCAAACTAGCACTGCATCATCTAATTTGGACTGACACACCACCTTGCGCCCAACAAAATTGTCACTACATCTGAATCAGCACTACCACCGGCCCTGTACCATCCGGAATAATACTTAAATGGCTGAAATCTTACCTTGCAGGCAGAGACTTTTTTTAACATCAGAAAATATAACTCAAAACGGACCACCATGACTTGTGGTGTCTCCCAGGGGTCGATCCTAGGACCACTTCTATTAATCTCTGTATGCTCCCACATATTTTTCAAGACAACAAAATTGCCAATAACAGTTATGCTGATGACACTCAAATCTACTTAATCTATTTAGCTCTCACACCAAATGACAATGGTCAAATAGACTCGCTGTGTCAATGTATTAAACAGAACTGGATGTCCAAAAACTTCCTACAATAAAATTAAGAAAAAACAGAGGTGATTCTTTTTGGCAGCAAAGAAGACAGGCTTAGGTTTTCTGCTCACTTGGTCCCCAGTGCACTTTAGGACCAGCTTAAAAACCTCTAGGTATTTCGGCAATACGGAATCTAGGGAAACGCCCACAGAGAGGCAGGGTCTGGGAAGGACGCTACCTGCAGGCCAGCTGCTTCAATCAGTGGCCAAGCCACAGGTGCCGAATTACACTCTCCCAGCCATTCTCTGTTACCCTGAGCGAACCCAAGTATTTAGTCTTTGTTAGCCAATACTGTTTATTTACACAACGTAGCTGTATGCTCGTACGAGCCCTTTCTCCTGAAAATTTGAAGGGTTCTGCAGTCGTTTCATATTGGCAATCTGATCAACTAAACAGACAAATTTCAAAATAAGTGGCGGGATTCAAAGGTCTGCACCTTCAAGTCCTTGGGAGAAGGGTTCCGTACTGTTATTGTGCTTTTTGATTTGTGTTCATGTGCTGTTGGATTTAGTTATTGTTCTGCAGCATGTTTGTTTGGAGTTAGTTAAAGGAAAAAGATGTGTATTTATGTATATGTATATATATGTATATGTATACATACATAGATACATAGATACATAGATACATAGATACATAAATACATTGATACATAGATACGTTGATACATACATACATAGATAGGAGGTAACATGGGGGGTCACGGCCTGTTCTGAAGGGGCGCCCGGTTTATGCACAGCATGCCACTGCATTCTAGCCATTTCCACTGGAAGCCCTGGTGTCCCCTGGGCCTCAGAGGGGCTTTCCATCAAAAAACAAATCTCTTCCATTTACCCAGTGGAGAAGACGAGAAGCTTTAAACCTTCTGTCTCATACTATCAACAACAATGGTAGAAACTTAGGAAAGATGTTCTTTCTCTTTCTTTCTTCCTGTTTTGAATTTTCTCCATTACAGATGCAGCCACATGTTCTCCAGTACTGTGGACCAATCATACTATAGTCATGCAAGTTAATACATATTTTTAATTTAATACAAATATCTTATTACCCTTTTAGCCTCACCCTTGTAAAGTCCTACCCTCTGAATTTGCTTGTGTGTGTGTGTGAGGCTGCGTCATTAACACTGCCAGGGCTCTTCTTGACTTTTAACATGTCCGTGATCATGTCCACAGGCAGCCAGGGATAATTTGGCTTAATTTGCATGTAAAGTGGAGCGCTCTTCTCTGTAGGCGTGAGGCAGACAACCCCCTTCCCTGTGGCCCGCCAGACAGTGCCAGCCAGCATTACCTTCCAGGGCGGGGCACGACAGCACAGCGAACAACAGCTTGAGGTTGTGCCAATCTCTCACCACCCTGACTGGGGTCAGCCTCGAGGAAACGGCGAGGAGGCAAGGACGAACATGACTTTTCTCAGACAAGTCAGACAAGTCAGACAGACAGACAGACAGACAGACAGACAGACAGACTGGGCCAAGACATGACAAACACTCTCACTTTGCCACTGAGAAACAAATACAGATATTGTCACTCTCTTGTGTAACTGTATACATACCATAGTAATAGATAGACATAGTGTCTGAGACGTCTCCCACTGGAAGCAACGTTTTAAAGCAGGAGCTTCACGAGTCTCTGTGACTTAAAAATGTACCCCCTCACACACTCATTAGTAGTAACATTAGCTATTTATACATTCACTTTTTATATGGGGACATGATCAATTTCTGTATGACAGTCATTTACTATGTTTTGGAGTCAAGCACCTTGTGGTCATTAAAAGTACTGCATCTTAACCACTCCTTCATTGGCTTCAACACTCAAAAGCCATGTAAAACATGAACAAAAACAAATAGCAGAGAGCTAATAGATAAATGGAGGAGTCTGTGCAGATAACTGCAGCTAGAATGGTACATGGTGAAAAAGTGGATGTTGATGGAGGTCGCGGAAGTGCTGAAGTGCTGAAGTACTGGGACTTATCAGCGTTAATAAAGGAAGGGGGTACTGCCATTCGACCCATCGCTTTTCTCATCATCAAGGTGGTCTCTATTCTCATGGCACCTGCCAGGTGACCGGAGACCCAGCTCCAAGATTGTGTTTAGATAATGGCCATCTCCAATCATAGATAATCTGGCCCCATCTTTTTTTCGTAGACGTAACGGCAGACAAGGTCAGGGAGAGAGGGGATATAGGAGTGGGGCGGCTCTCAGATGATTTACTGCTGCGATTCGCTCAGCTGCCTCCATCACCCTCCGTTAACTTTCTCATCCTGTCGTCTCTTCCCTGTTCGCTCTCGTCGTCTTCCCGGCCTCTCTCTCTCTCTCTCTTTCTCTTTCTCTCTCTCTATCTCTCTCTCGCTGACTGTCCCTCCACGGGCCCCACAATTTACATCTCTCTCTCTCTCTCTCTCTCTATCACTCACTTCATCTCTCCCTTTGCTCGACCCTAACAAAGAGCAAGAGAGGGAGGCAGATGCCCTCTGCCCGTCTTTTCTGCAGCCAGTTTGGATGGAGGCAAATTGCTTGGGTTTCCAGTGGAGATATGAGGCAGTCTCTATTCAAGCCTTGCCCACAGAATGAGCAAGCAAAGGAACATGCCTCGATCGTCCATCCATATCTCCGAATTGGAATCACGGCTTGATACAGAATTGGGAAGAAAAGGTGTTAATCACATCAGATTAATGTGGATTTAGCAGGGAAAGAGGTCACCTGAGTCAGGAAACAGAATTCGATTTAAAGACTGTGAAACTCTCCTCCCGTGCCCTATTCTTTTTAATATTCTGAGGGGGGGATAAAACAAGGCATGAGTCACTCTAATATACAGCCAGAGAATTAGCTCCATGATCCACAATAGCAGCCAAGCGTCAGGATTATGCGGTGTCTGGGCCCCCAAGTCATTTCCTGAGCTACTACTTTACTGCTCCTGACACGTCGATCCCTGGAGAGAAGACATCTCTCAGGGAGAGCATGAACGGGGGGGGGGGGCACATGGAGACTCCAAACTGGCTAATGGCTGCTAATGCCTGCAGAAGCACGTAATCGAGACCCCTTTGCAACGTGGTATGACAGATAATTGCTGATGTCTCGGATGTGATAAATGTGACTCCATTCCAGGGGTGCAAATGTCTCGGCTGTGCGCTGGGTCTGAGCTCAGGGAGCCCCGCTGGGAGCTGTGTACCTGCCTGGTCTCTCTTCTTCAGTCCGCTCCAGACAGGCCTGTCTTTTTCCTTTTAACCGCAGGCCTTCATAGTAAATCTCATTTCATTGTCAGCCGCGACCATGGTTTACTTCTCCGGTCTGTCTGCTGACTTCCTGTTGCCATTAACGCTCAGTATCTCTGTCTGCTTGCTCTTATTTCATTCGCCGTCATGTCCTGGCCTGTCCTTCCCTATAGAATGTTCCCCTGACAGACTAGCGAGGCCTAAAGAGCCCTCTGTATTTCATTCTCCCTTCTCTTGCCCGCCAAAGAAAGACTGGTAATTGATACTGGGAACATCCATCCTCCTCTCTTAAGCCCAGAGAACCAATTTATCTTGGGGAGAATGCCGATTGGCCCGTAGCCAGGTGGTGTTGGTCAGACTTTGCCTGTTTTTAGATGGCCGTTAATTAAAGTGGCGCCATGACAAAAAAAGATCTAAACCGGTGTGCGTGTGGCAGTGGAAATGGGCCGTCTGATTCACACTCCACCACGTAAATCAGTGGCTCAGCCTGATCTCACCGTGTAAATCACCTCACCAAACCCAGGCCCAGCGTAGACCGGTCCAATTACATCTAATTCCAGCCATGTAAATCTCTAACTGGCTTAATTTGCATTAACCCTGATTATGTTAGACACAAATGGCTTTAGAATGATGTAGTCAATCACAGTGTCGCTTTACGTATGTTTTCCACACATCATCTGATGTAACAGCCTTGTGCTACTGAAGTAGGACGAGGATTCCTAGAGCCTATCCTAGAAGTGACAGGAGATTATGGGATGGTGGATCGTAGCATTATGGCCCTATATACGATTGAAAAATGTCCTCTTATTGATATTAGAAAAATGGAAACCTTGTCTTCTTTTTTCTCCCTGTGCTGTCTTTGTGTATCTGTTCCTCTCTCTTCCTTTGGATCTATCTCTCTTTCTCTCTGTTGCCTGTGAACATCTCTCGGTGACAGTGAACCTGAGACATTCCCTCTGTTGGCACAGATGGGAAGTCAATAGAAGTGTGTGACCTATATTAAAGCTGCTCTGCTGAGAACACAATATTAACCGCATGTGTCTGTGTGTGTGTGTCTGTGTGTGTGTGTATGTACACATCTGTGAATCGAGTGCTTGTATCTGTTCCTGTGTGAAATGTAGTGCGCATGTACATGTACTTTCTGTCTGTGGATAAGTCTGTGGATATGTCTGTGTATGTATGTGTATGTCTGTGTGTGTGTGTGTGTGTGTGTGTGTGTGTGTGAGGGGGGGGGGGTGTTTGTGAGGTGTGTGTGTGTGCGTGTGTGAGACTTGGACAAGGTTAATTACCTCCCCGTCCTTCGCTGTCGGCTGGTTTCACCTGGATGGGCCGGTTCATCTGGAGGGAGACAAAGAGGAAGAGAGAGAGAGAGAGAGTCCCATGTTAGTATGAAAGTATTAAACTGCAAGGGTGAGCACTACGCTTACAGGATGGAGGGTTAGCTAGAGGCGCTGCGCTCATGTGAGCGTTGGGTTTACGTGCACAATGAGCTGTGAGCTGCTTGTTTTACCTGCACAAATGTAGTCACACACACAACACTGTCCAAGATAACATAAACATACATTATATACAAAGATATAAATAATGATTAACATTAGTTCAAAATCTTGAAATAATCTTGCAAGAGCATCTTGCGACTATGGAACCCAACCACTGCCGTACAAGAGATAAATCTATGATTTCAGGGTACATCAGGGGTATCTTGGGAAGAAGAGGTTAATTAATCCAGTGGGCGGCCTCCAGACAGGTCTGAATCCCCCTCCTGATACAGTGGAATTAGCACTTTTCAATGACAGAGCCACACTGGGTGTCAGATGGCACAGCAGAGATTAATGCCATTAAATCAGCCACTCCCAGCTCCGCAGGGAGTGCTGCTTTCTGGCCTCTGTGCTTCCCAGCCCCTCTCCTGACTCCTGGCACCAGACTTTTAGTCCGAGTCACCAGTTCTGGTCTAAACCTCAACCCCCAACCCTTCCATCTCTCTGCTTTTCCTCTAGACAGCTTCCCACAGAAAATCTATTTGAGCATTGTGACTGATATGTCACTCGTCCAGTCAGCCAACATCCACCCGTCCTGCCCCACCTGCCAGGGCTACAGAAACCCACTGAAAAGCATTGCCACTAAACTGTGAAAGGTTAAAAGCACGACAACGATAGACAACCCAAGATCTGTTTTGCTGGGAAGTGAAAGCAATATTTCCCCAAATATCAAATACAGTCAAGTGTCTGCTACAAATGTAAAAAATAAAATATCCTCTCTTGGCTTCTTTTGTTCCTCTGTCTACTGTTTCATTTTCCCTCTCTCTCCCGGAAGATAGAAAAGAATAATACATCTCCTGTTTTGGTTCTGTGAGAAGGGTGGGTGTACAGAGCAGCCCTGAGAGAGTCCTGCTTTAGTAAGGCTACCCACGCGTGTCATATTGGCATCGTGTTTTCCTGCCCACAACAGACAGCAGGCCTGTCTATCTAACTAGGCCATGAGGACAGGATGTGAGTGCCAGGGAAAGGCGCAGGGCAATGCCCAGATCAGTCAGGCCTGGGCGGTGGGTGTCGGGCCCTCAGGCAAGGCAGCACTTGACAGCCGTTGATATAATCCCAGACCACGGCCAAATATAGATGTGAGACAAGTGGACGAGCAGAGACACACAGATATATACGGTGACACCCCCGGGGACGTAATGTAGTCTGGTGACAATACGCTGTGACACCGGAACCAAATTCAGCGAGACCGTGAGAACATTGCACAGACAAACGCACAAAGACTTAGACAGATGCTTAAGTGGGCAAATGTACACACATACACACTCAGAAAAGTGTGTGCACAAATATCCACAGACCTACACACAAAACACATACACACATATGCGTCCCCACATGCATAATTGCTAACTGACACATAAACACAGGTAAATATAAATATTCTATTGTTCTATGTACCCCAAGGTGGATGCCAGCAATAGATTTTACTTTGCAGATGCTGACATAATGTGACAGAGAGGTCACATACACGCTCTGCTACAGACATTTAATGGGGCTCGACTCCATGTGCCCTTGAGCAAAGCACTAAACTCCTCACGCGTGACTTATTGGTAGTACAGGAGAACTCATTTTGCATTTTTAGGTGCTCTATGAAAAAACTTTCTGTTGGATCATGGTTAGAAGGGCAGAGGTGATTATTTATTTTAAAAGCGAAGAAGAAAAACAGGAAGAATTGAGGGAACAGTTGTGGTGGTTCTGAGAGGGAGTCAGGAATCCAGATGTTTCCACAGCTGGAGAGCTGCCTGGCTGAGTGTGGAACCACCGAGGACAGGTTAGCGTTATAAAGCCATGCCTTCCATCACAGATTGTGCTGTTAATGTGGGTGTAATTCGTTTTTTTTACCCATAACCCCCTGAACTACAACTACATCCAAAATTCAGTGCTAGACCGCTAGTGTATGTATGTATGTGTGTGCTTTCTGTGTGTATTTCTTAAGGAAGGTCTTTGCACCGTGATCAGTCACTCTCCAAATCAGCAGTGATTCGTCAGGACGACGACCCATTAGTCGCCTCTCTAGTCTATGCGGCTACAAGTCATTGAACGGTATAGAGTACACTTGGGGTTGCTAGGCAACCAAAAACAGGAGGCCAGCTGGCAGGCAAAGCAAAGCGAGCTGGCCGTTTGGTTTGCGGGATGTTTGCCAGTAAACTCCTTCCTTTCCTTTCCTCTGCCCAGTGAGGTCACAGGGAGAATGTTTCTCAGCTCCCACCTTCCAACATGTCCTACTTTTATGTCCTCTTTTCACTGCTCTGACAACAAGGTTTCGACACCAATCTGTGGAGACGTGTCTTTACAACTTGTAGGACACCTGCTTTGTCTGCTTGTCCCTACAGTACGCATTTCTACAGCACATACCTCTTTATTCACTTGCTCTTTTCTCTCTCTCTCTAACCCCACACTCCCTATCTGTCCTTCACACAAGCACACAGGCACACAGGCACAAAGAGTCTTGGGGCTCGATAACAGCAGGTGGTTTAGGTGACATTTTAATCCCTTATTACTGAGAGCAGGATTAGCCCACAGATCAAGGCAGAGCTAATTATATGAATTCATCAGAGGCTGGGTGAGGAAGCAGCCTGCTCGTCCCTTGGGCCAGGACCCCCGCCCCCTGACACACACACACACACACACACACACACACACACACACACACACACACACACACACACACCAACATGTGCGAAGAAAGGCAAGAGACAATTCGACCTCACTTCAAAGCCGGCTAGTTCCAAGCTAGGCTATAGCGCTGCTGTGGCGATAAAGGTGAGATAACGGCTACAGTGGAGCCTCCGGAGACGCTACAAGACAAATGACACCTGTCCCACCATCTAACTCCGCCCCCCCTTCTCACACACAATAAAAAAAATAACCACAATAAAACACAATTTAAAAAAATAAGAACTGCTGATCTCCTTTCATCCTGAAAGGAGATCAGCAACCCCTCCCCCCCCCTCAATGTCCTGCTTTATCTCTGTCTCAGTCTGCCCCTTTGGCCTCCAAAGCCAATATGCTTCCCAGCACCGCCTCTTAATGGGTTGATCAATGCTGACAACATAGCCCGGGAACGCGCAGCCCTGAGCCTCCTTCGCCCTCATGCTCTATTTTATTTTTGTCTATACATTAGTGTGAGTTTTTCATCTCCAGGGACAGATCTATATTTTTCATCCTGTTATGATGAATCAAACGTCGTCCAAGTCACGGAGACTCAGACAGGAAGGCCGCTCACAGTTTATGGTAAACTGTTTGTACTGTTTGAGTGTGAGTGTGTGTGAAGGCAGTGGGTGTCTTGTCTCTTGGTGTGTATATGTGTGTGTCTGTCTGTGTGTGAGAGAGAGAGTGTGTCTGTATGTGTATCTTGTGTATCTCTGTCTACATGTCAGTATGGTTTTTTATATTTCTGTGTGTATGTGTTTTTTCAGTATGTGTGCAAGTGCATGTGTGTGTGTGTGCCTGTCTCTGTGTGTGTGTATGTGTGATTGATAACATTGGTCCTAGACACAAGGACCTCGCTGGCCTTTGACTGAGTTTACCTGTGAATACCACTGCCCAGCACACAATGAGCCAGACACAGAGCAGACACACTAAATACACACATATTCTCTTCCAAGTGAAAAGGCTACACCCATCCTTCTATAACATACCCTACGCCTACACAAGGCACTTTTATGAATGCATTTAGCATGTAGATATAAAAGTACAGTATATGTATATGTATGTATGTATGTATGTATGTATGTACTGTATGTATGTGTATGTAGTTTTCTTTGTGCAACTGGATTTAATGGCCTGTATTCATATAGGTATTTTATATAACATGCACTGTTTGCTGTGACCAAGCAAATTTCCTTTGTGACAATACATACAAATAGGAGATAGTGGGCCCTAGTTTCCGGCTCAAGACACAAGCGCAGGTGCATGGCGCAAGTTCACGGTGCAAGTCAATCTAAGGTGTGGTCAATACTTTTTTGCTCATTTTGGGATGTGGCGGTAGCGGTAATCCCGCGCAACGGCGGCACAGTTGTAACAGAATGAATAAATTATCAGTAGGAGTGGTGGGAGCTGTCTTCAATTACAGCCAATCAAATCAGCTCATCTCATTCCCTTTAAAAGCACTGCACTCTCTCTTTCATGCTGAATTGCCAATTTTGTAATGGACGGAGACCAGACCAGACCAGTTAAGACAGAAAAGCTTGGTTCTCACCAGCATCTTTCTCTCTTTCCTGCACATTCTATGAACACAGCAGGAGACCATAAATAGTTGTGATCACGGATCAGATAGCCTAGGCAATCAGTTAATTGAAATATTGAAATCCCTGTCACCATGTTGTTTTCTATGCGTAATGACGCAAGATTAAGGTCATTTGTTAATTTATTCACGAAATAGGCCAACATAACATACACTAAAGTGTGGTGCGTGATTTTGCTCTGTGCTTGCAACTTTAACCTAAAGTCCAGAAACTACCGCTTGCATTTGCACTTAGATGTGATCTGACCAGGCGGAGACACTAGCGCAATATTTGGTTTTATTTGACACCAAACTAGCACTGAGCCACTGATTTTGACTGACACACCCTCTGCGATGTCATGGCGAGCCGAACAAAATTGTCAATACGTCTGCGTTAGTGTTACCGCCGGCCTTGCGCCGTCCGGAAACTAGAGCCCAAAATCTTATTTCTTTCTACATTTAAAGTAGAAGGTTGGAAGTAAGATTTATATATCATATTCCACTAATGCTAATTGCTTGGGATAAGTGCACCAGCTAAATGTCTAAAAAATAAAAGCTAAGAACATTTAAACAGCAGTGTATGTTAAAATGAGGAATCAGATTGTAACTGCATTTAAAAAAAATGCCCTGCTAAATAAATATAACCTTGATGTATAACATTTAATTAGTCTTTTACACTAAGTGCATCATTATGGCTTCATATAAGCCTAAAACAAATGGTAAAATATCTTTATCTATCCTGCTGTTTCATCACACCCTCTTCATTTCATTTCACATGCAATTTATTTTCCAGATTGTAAGGATCAACCTCTGCCATTTTACACTTCTAATTGTGATTCAATGGAGTCTCCTCCTCCAGAATATTCTACAGTTCAGAATATGCTGCTACTCGTACATTTTACAGCCTTTTAAGCTAAATTAAATCTGCCTTAATGTAGGCTTATACTTTTCTAACAGAGCTAGGGGGCTAAGGTTCAGAAAGAAAAGAGCTTTAGTCTGAAATATGATCTAATTTTTAATCATTTAAAAAAAGGTGGGAAGTGCTCTTACAAAATGATTCGGAGCAGATGCAAAAAGAGCACTTCTAAAATTGAAAGACTGACTTTTTATTTTATAATTGTTGGTGGGATAATGAATTGTGCGTTTCAGTTTGCATGTAAGGTAAATATTTTTGAGACAAATAAAAAAGTATTAAAGTAGTATTTATCTTTTGGCCACCAGAGTGGTCCCCCTTTCCACTCCTACATTAATGAAGTTTGTGTCGTTTGTCTAATTGTCTGCTTCCAATTCTCAGTCAAACATAATCGTGGTACGACTTTTGTTGAAAATAGTTCCTCTCAACCAAGATATCTCAATTCTGACTAGAGACAAAACAAATTTTTCTCAGATATCAGGCTTGTGTACACTATGTATGAAAATACCCTAGCCAAAACAGGTGGTTTGAAAATACTTACGACATGGTACAATAATACTAGATAATACAAACTACCACCTGTTCAGCCGTGTTCAAGCAGCCTGATTTCTCCTTAATCACCTAATCCATCAGCAATGTGTCACGCGTCACAGCTTTACAAATCTCTTTCCTTTAACATGCTTAAAATGCAATTTGAAATTGCGAACTAAAAAACAAGTAATGGAAACGCGTGAATTTAGAAAAAAACTCAAATGTTCATACGCTCACATAAACATTTTTCAATAATTCAATAAAGCAATATTTACAAAAATGGAAATGGAAACACATTTTTCACATTTAAGTCACATGACTTGCCTTTTCGTAACTGCGTGCATCATATGCTCTCGTTGCCTTCTATTAAATACTATCACAACGATTGTGGTGGATGCGATTGAAATCACTGTGCCAACACTTATATCTTGGAAGTTCATCGCCATGTACAATTGGAATGACTATCACAAAAAGATAAAACCCAGCTTTAATCACTCAATAGAAACATCAACCATTCGCAATTTTTTCGACTTACTATTGTAATATTGCTTTTATTTTGCACAAAACTGCAATGGAAATCCGGCTACTGTCTCTCTCTCTCTCTAAACTTGGTGCACTAGGGTCTGCAGCAGCCTTCCTGGGAGACTGCCCAGTCAGGAGAGTTCTGGGCCTGGCGATGTGTGTGTCTGGGTCTCCCGCCTCACCCTCTGTCTTGCAGGTGGACGAGGGACTGACAGCTCTACAGACAGGGGTTGGGTAGACAGGGAAACGGATACAGTATAATAACTATGCTTGTGTTTGTTCCAGCTAACGTCGTGAACCCTCACGGGTCACAGCGTCACCGCGAAGGCAACATCTCTGCGTTTGTGCTTAGTCTCTGCAATATCCGTTTTCCTGATGCCTGCCAATCGATTTCCTCTAGAGGAAGTTTTTGGCATTTCATTTATCTGTGAGAATCTGGCATTTGCACTCCCAGTGCCCAGGTAATATCACAACCAAACTGGTTCCCCACCCCTACCCAGTCTGTGTAAACTCAGCCTTGAGGACTGGTCTGGACTTGTGTGCAGTGTTGGGTCTGTTTTCCTGCTAGCAGAGACGTACAGAGACGCTGGTAAACACCTGTGATATAGCTGCATTCTTTATGTATGTATGTATGTATGGAGCTGAACACCTTAAACATGTCAATTCAAATCCCACATGTAGACTCTGTTGCCCAGAAGATGCCCTGCGGTTTCAGGCTGAATGTGTATGTGGTTATGTGTGTGTTTGTGCAAAAGAGATCCGTGTGGATTTTGCCTGCTGTGTGTAGACAAAACCATCCAACCTGCTCACATTGCATACACACAAACAAATTTAAAGCCTCACTGTGCGAAAATTCCTACTTCTACAACCCTTCACCACACACAGCTGCTTTGTAGTTTTCAAATGTCTTGTTATCAATTTGGCCACAATGCTGATGGTAATGGAAGGCGTGAACCATGAATGCGCTCATCAAACAGACACTATTAATGCTTAACTGTTCTCATAAACACACATAGCAGGATAAACAGGAAGACGAACATAAATAATATTGTCATAGTAACACACACTGGCCGGCATGCGGGCAGTCATGTAGCTTGTATCTTAACGCAGACACACACACTGTCGGTGCATTCCAAAACACCGTTAGCGCAGAGGGCTGTTAGTGAAAATGATCACATCAATGGGAGTGATACTGTAGATAAAAGACTGGGAACAATTGATAAAGTGCCACGATTATTTGGAAGACAAATAGCCAAATTTGCTTGTGAAATTGGATGGGATCTCAGCACCATGGAACCAAACTCATCATCATCAATGAGACTGTCGTTGCTTTCTGTCACTGCCCAGTATCTGGCCTGGACAACTGGATCCATCTGCCAGAGGAGACCGGCTCAGGCTGGACGCGTACCTGACGCATCGTGACCATGTATGATACGCACTACATTGTAAACGCAATGCAAATCATTGTGTTATGGCGTCTTGTACATAGAATGTAAATGAATATAGTGGAGAAAATGATACCGCTGGTAATGTGGAGAAACAACAGACGTGCTTAAAGGTTCTAAATAAGTGTGCGGGTTCAGCATTACTGCAAACACGGTTTGCAGCATGTACAACTTCAATCTTTTGAATCTTTTAAGTTTCTACTCGTAAAAACGTGCTCTATCATATCCCATGAATCCTTTGGCTTTCGCAGCTATACGCCTAATAATGATCCACTGGCTAACAAAGCCTGAATAGTTGAGTCACATAAAAAGGGTAAAAGAAGGCAGCAAGGGAGCTTACAGGTCTATGGGGTGGAGAATGGTGAGGGGCCAGGGCTTCATTAAAGACTACTACTGTAACTTGCATAAGCCCTAAAGGATTGGTGTGTAACTGTTAAAACATGTCACTGTAAATACATACAGACGGCAATACAGGCATGCTTTTGTTATTAATCATAGGCCTGGGATATGCATTATAGAATAGGTTAACAATGTATATTCTTGTCAAATAAACCTTTAATGGCGAGCTAAATATACTGCACAATATACTGAAACAATAAGCATCCTAAATTAAGCACAACCCTCTTTATCAGAGATTAATCACATTTGAATCAAATGGACCCAAAGGTGGTCACAAAGAGGTGTATCAGGGGCAGGATTGTCATTGCTACAAACCTTATTTGCTCTCAACTTATTGTGACTGAATACAAAACACACATTCTGCTTAGATATTATGCATATTTTCAGTATACTTGTATTGTTTTGTTTCTATATGTAGTATATACACTACAGTACATATGAAACTAACCTGCCCAAAATGGGAGGTTTAAATAGTAGATCTTATACATTCAAATAAATACTTTGTTCTGCCCTGTGTTCCACTATAAGACACTCCAAGGTATCTGGGGTAAAGGCTGACTAACTTAAAGAAAAGGCAAGTCAAAAGTAATTGAAATATAATTAAACTTTCCCAAGGATACGTGTACAAGTGGGAGAATGTGCAAACAATATATAGATCTACACTGCACCATTTCAGCCCACGCCAGGATAAAATGTCTGCTGTTTCAAAAAGTGTGTGTGTGTGTGTGTGTAAACTGTATCCTCATATATTTATCTTCAGAATTGCAACCTATTGTTTTTTTTCCCAACACGCTGTTTCCCTCACACAAAAGCACGCAGCTCACCCCCACAGGCACACAGGCTCACATAAGCAACACACACACACACACACACACACACACACACACACACACACACACACACACACAGTGCTGCTGTGCAGTCAGGGTCTGGGTTGTCAGAGAGTGTCCCTGCTCCACCTGCTGTGACAGCTAATTAGGCATGGCCACCATTGCTCCATGTCTGCGTGCTGGAGTGGGTGGCGTGGCATGGCATGGCAGGGCATGCACGAGCAGATGATAAGATAAGCCCTGCCTCGCTGTCTGGGTGGACACACTTAACAAGGGGACACCCACCAAGACGGCAGGCCTCCCTGTCTCCTTTAGACTCTCTTTTCACTCATTAATTACACTGATGCACTTCTATTAGGGCTGTGTTTATGCTAATCAGCACACGCCCTGCTGACATCATTAGCTCTGTAATAAGCAGCAACATTTGGGAAGGGCCCCTTCTAAGGGGTTTGGGACCCTTCCTCTTTGCTAATGAGTCATTCTGATCCTACCCCCGACAAACACCCTCTAAAACCAAAACACACACGCACGCACACAGCGTGACTAAAGCACCTACAGCAGTGTGTGTGTGTGTGTGTGTGTGTGTGTGTGTGTGTGTGTGTGTGGTAGGGGTGCTAGAGATCAAAGGCAACAGGAAAATGGGTTGAGATCAGGGGGCAGGCTTTGAATCTAGCCTTGAAGCAGCCGTGTTTTGTGGTGAGTGGTGGTACTGCACCCGGAAGAACTGACTCACAAAACACACGCATTCAAAAATGTTTAATCCGTTTTATGGATACGCATTACGCACATTATTTTTCAGTTGCTATACTTGGCTCACATTGCTTCGCAATATGCCCTTGGTGCTTCTGTACAACGATTCTTTCTAAGAATGGTAATATAGACAGTTAGGAGAATTATTCTTCAGGACGTAACATTAAACAAAACATACCTACAATTCACACAATTATAGTCCTCATCAAAAAAAATTCTGATTGTATTTGATACTGTCGTACGGCATACATGCGTGAGGTTTGTGATCGTGAACTCCAGCGTCGCAAGTTGTGACGTACTCTTCTGGTGGGACTGCGCATGTGCCAGCAGCCTCACTTTCAATATGGCGCAGCCCGTAACCCTCGACCTCGTGCCTCGCTGCGCCAATGAACAAAGCCGCTGGGAAGAACAAGCCGCTATTTATTTATGTCTATGGTTGAGACAGGTCAGTGTGTGTGTGTGTGTGTATCTGTAGCATAGTATGGAGACGGTGACAGGGTGCTCTGCCGTTCTCTGACCAGTAGCAGAGTGTGGGAAGAAAACGGCACCCTGGGGGAAAGATGCTACCACCTGCGGTTTAAGCTGCTGTTTATACAGAAAATAAAGCGCACACACATTCAGTAACACACACACAAATACATACAGACTCACACACATACAGACTCGCACACAAATTGACAGATCCGCACACACACTGAAGAAGGCACATTAACACACAGGGGGAAAGACAAACACACAGACACACTGTCGTGTGCAGTCGTACACAAACAGAAATTGACCTCTTGTTGCTATTCTTTCAAAACAATACAGACTTTCAGCTGCCATACCACATGCACAGAGCAGATTAAACAAATGCCAACAGAATGAAGCTCAGTCACTGTTGTGACATGCATTTCTCTTTATGCTAATGGCTGCTCTCCCCGTCAGCGCAGCGCCAGCACTCTTCACCTGTGGATTCCCTTGTTCTCTGCAAGTTGCCCAAAACCATTCACCTGTGGAGGGAAGCTGCAAGCAAGAGCTCATCAGCAATCACACCCTGTTTTACGGACCAAAGGCTGCCTTCAATAATTTACCAGATGAGCATCGCCGCCCACGGCAAAAAAAAAAATAGGAGAGAACAATGCAACAGTCAGAGGATCATTTTATAGGCACCTCTGCTCTGCTTCAAGTTGACTCTAAAGGCATGTGGTTGGCCAGTTACTGCTTCCCAAAACCAATGCGCAGGGCAAGGGCTAGTCCTCTCTGTTCTTGACTTATTTGTCCCAGCACAGCTAGCTGTATGGGGTCCTGGTGATGGGGAAAAATTCACCTCATTCCTCTCTCTACCGTGGTATTATCTCTGACCACTGCCTGATCCCTCCTGTCTTCTGAGTAGTACGTTAGCAAGCTGCACATGCCCTGCTGTTCCTTTCATGGTATGGAATCTGTGCTTTATGAAAGGGTTCAGCGTTGTCGTTAAATATTGTAACTGTGGCGTTAAATACCCTCAGCTGTGAGACACTTTGGAGTTGTTGCTAATAGTGGCTGCTTGCGCCTATGGTACACCAACACAAAGCTAACTGTGAAACAGATTCTGGAGGAGATACAGATCTAAGCATGCTGTGTTAACTTTCATTTTTTTTTCCTTTTGTTTTTATTTTGCTTTTGCACAAACACATGCACACTAAATGCATTGACATATAGCCTACAGTTAGCCTTTCGTGCTGAAGGAGTTTTAATGCACTGTGTTTTGCAGCTGTCATCAAAGGTTGTAAAAGGAAGGGGAGGAAAAAGTGATAGATAAAGGGAGGGGGAGCTAGAAAATGCTAATCAGTGGGCGAGCCAAGTGGGCCTGCTAAACGAGTGGATTCTTATGCAAACACATGCTAATTTATGCGCACAAGGCAGTGGCAGTGCCCGAGGCTGCTTTGATTGGCAGTTGCAGGTCTGTGTGTGTGCTGAAGATGGACACTGGCTCCGGGTGTTGCTGTAGCATTAGCCACAGCTGCCTCTCCGTGTTCAACATGCTCTGGATCCACCGGCTGCACACATCTGTAGCCCAGATCCTCGACCAGCCTCCGCTACCAGCACCACTCTCTTTCAGAAAAACTGTACACACGCCAGCTCCTATTCCACCATGGCTACTAGCAGCCAAGGCATCATTATAAAATCAATGCCCGAGCTTCATTTTGCCTGGATATCTGTGTGTGTGTGTGTGTGTGTGTGTGTGTGTGTGTGTGTGAAAAGGAGGGGGCCTGTTCTGTGTTTGTTTGTGTTGATTCTGGTGGGCGTCTGTGAGTGGCAGGCCGGCGGAGGCGCTGATGCAATGCTCTCCACGCTCACTAATGGGCTGACAGGAAAGTTGGAGGTCAGGCCCTGCATTACTTCAGGAGGGGAGCCGACTAAATGAATGGAACCTGTGCTTCGCTGCCACCCGGAGGATATGTAAATGCCATTTGTTTCTGTGGCAAGGCGTTGTCATGCCGAGCAGTGGTACATCTATATAATGTAAACATAAATTCCTGAGTACGGTGATGCCACAGTAATTGGGTGGCTGCTATTTATCATTTTTTGACATTTGTTTTGTATTTGCGAGACAGGAGGAAGAAAAACAAATTTAGCCGGACGAGAATGAAGCTACTGCTCTGTCTATTACTCATTCATAACCGCCCTCCCCAGCCAATAGGAAAAACACTTGGAAATAGAATATCTCCCCAAAAAATAAAGGACATTTTACTGTATGCCACCTTGTAACTCTACTGTATGTTGATGAGGTACTATATAAACCCATGTGCACTGAAATAAAGCAATGCAGGTTATGATTTTCCCTCAGTTTTTGTAGCAGCCATACATGTGTGCAACAAAAGATTCCATTCCACTGTGCATCCATGCACCTATACACACATACACACCCACGTATGCATACAGAGGACCTCTCCCCACTAGCTTAAAACATGTGCCAAGGCAGAATGGGTATGTTTAAGGTCTGCAATTAAATCCCCCCATGCCAGTGGTCTCCCGTAGAGAGCAGGCAGCAAAATTACTCATTTGGCAGCGTTTTATAACCCACCCACCCTCCAAATTAAAAAAAACAACTGGAACACAGTATTTGTAGAGAACGAACGCATCCAAAAGCTTTTGTTTGTCACACCTGGGGACAACAAATGGATTCTCATCACAGTATATTGAAAATGTATGCTTATTTACACCAGCAACCGCTTTTTCCACATATTATAGTTATTTTCCAGAGGAGATGGGGGACATGATGAGCCCCTGCGCCCCACACACACACACTCACGCACCCCCCACACATGCCACCAGAGACACAGCGCCACCTCCTCCTATCAACCGTTGCCTGGCTTTACCGTTCGAAACTGCAGACGCACTGTATACATATTTCATTCCCCCTCCGACACTGCAGAAATGAATAATACATCCTTTATTATATTATTACAAGAAAATTTGTAACACTTGAAACAGAATACAAAATGCAGTTTATCTCTGTGCATGGAAAACACACAGTGACTCCGTGGAGCCTGTCAGCATCACCAGCCGCGAGGAGGAGAGAGGAGCAGACAGGAGGAGAGGAAACAAGCACCTCAAAACCTCCTGACAGTCTATCAGCCTCCCGACAAAATTACTCTACCCGACTGCAGGGCCGGGGGAGCGAGGAGACTCCACGGAGCCGCAAGGGCCCGTTCATCTGTCAGGCTAATGTCATTTTTTTGCATCTATATGACTACTATGCATGTTTTTTACTTTTCAACACCGTCTCGTCAACAGCAAGACATGTTGAGACAGCAAGATGTTTTGCTATTAGCATACACAAAAATCTGGCCCCTGCTAGACACCAGGATATGTAAGCGTTGAAACATCCTTCAACATCCAAAGCATACACTTCCAACCATTTATTTTTATCTAAGCACTCATTTTCTCCAATTTGCATGGGTCCAGCTCTGTGTTGTTCAGTTTACCCTCCACACTTTTCAGTTCACCCTCCACACCTTTCCAGGCTTTTTGCACAGTTCTCAAACTCTTTGAGAACTAGAAATAATCACATACATTTCTAAAACTTTCCGGACCTGTGCAGCAACCCTGGTATTAACAGAAATCCAGCCTTAATCACCGAGCTCCTTCGTTGTGCCTCCGTAGCCGGAGACCAATTTGAAAATGCATTTCTTCAAATACAGGGTCGAAAGCTGATGCCATTTTAAATTAAATCATTAAAGCGCCCCCGTTTGTCGACATCCTCTTTTTTCATGAGGGTGACGGGTCTGTGTGTGTGTGTGTTGTTTTAGAAGACCCTTCAGCTGACATCGTGTTGTTCGATGTGAAGGTTTAAGGTGAGCAGCCATTGGAGAGCTCGCTGCCTTCCTGAGGCTGTTTTGTAAGGTGTTACAACACGTCTACGTGTGACATGACAAAACAATCACATCCAGACCTTGGCTATAGTGGACCAACACCTGCAGAAATCATTAAGATCATACTAGCCTCGGTGGACTGGGGAAATCAGTGGCTTTCCCTTAAAATAATCCCGGTTTGCATTCATATATAAAACGATAAAATTGGAGAACTGTGATATATTTTTTGTCACTGTTCAAAAAAAGCAAACTTCATTTTTCTGTCAGCAAAACATCTAAAACTGGTCTTGGGGGAAGAGAGCTTCTGAATCTCAAGATGCCCATAGAAAGGTACAGCTCACACCTCGTGGTAGACGGGTTTTAGCTGTGTAGAAAAACAAACATTGTAACCCAGTGATGCTTCACTGATCTGTGACTAACTGGCTAGCTATTAAGGTTTAAAAATCCCTGAGCGTGAAACAGACTGGAACACATTTAGCTTGGGCTCAGCAGAATAGATTTTCATTTCCTTAATCAACTTCCTTATTCATTTTTTTTTCAAGGAATTAATATAGATCAGTGTTAATGGGAGGCAAGCAGCATGCAGGAACAGGCTCAGCGAAGGACAGCAGGCTGTTTCTCCTTCACCAGGAGCAGCATCTGTTGCTCTCCTGCTCCAATGCTATTTACAGATAGCTGACATTATTTACGGCTGAAGAGAGCCTAGCATATACCGCACTCTTCTTTTTTCACAGATGTGGACAAAACAATGAATGAATGAAATAAAAAGTGAATGAAATGTGCCAGTAGAAATAGCAGTGTCTCTTACACAACATCGTGGGGCGTGTGTGTCGTCCAATTATGTTGCTCGGATTCACATTCGCAAACAAAATGCAGTTGAAAGTTCAGCTGAAAGTAGTTCCTCTTAACCAAGGTATTAATGTCAGTTGGAGACAGAACACACAAATATTATGCATGTATACACCATATATGGCTGCCTAAAATACTACGACTGTCTACAGTACAGCAGTATATAGACTAGACTGCCCATGTTTTACCTGAAAAACTGCACCTGTGATAGCAGGTCTTACACACTACATTCACAGGGAAGGTTAACAGCAAGGCCAGCCTGTCAGCAAGGTGTGGGATTTCAATCTGCATTGATTGAAGAGAATAATAAATTAATTTGATTTGTTGTTTTGTGAATGAGACAAAATAATTATGCATTCTTGTTTCTGTCAGGGAACACGGGAATATTCAAATAGGAAAGAAGGCTGTCAGCCAGACAGATGAACAGACAGGAATTAACACACACACAAACACACACACATGCAGGCACTTACATTCACACTCTACAATGATCATTAACATGCCTTGCACACTTGTAACAGTTAAATGAACCCCAATATCTCCTTTTGGAGCGTACTGCACAAATACACAACCTACATGAATAATACAATGCCTAGTCACCGTTGGCATTCAGCCGACCAAGCGAATCTCCTCAGTAAAGAGTGGTTATGTATATGCAAGGATTGCACAAAGCTTTCTGGATACATTTATCCCCTGCCAAACCATTTTACGTACAGCACTGTCATGTTTTAAAAAAACAGTGCTTTAGCCCCAGATGGATAGTTGGGAAGTCTTGACGTGCTAGCTTTGAGCTCGAGGCTAGGTGGGCGTGTGTGAAATAATGCACTGTAAATATTCTGCACAAGTGACTTTTGTGTGTATTTTAGAACTCATATTCTGTCTCTGACTTCAGGGACATATAAAAAGAGGATTTGTGTGTGTGTGTGTGTGTGTGTGTGTGTGTGTGTGTGTGTGTGTGTGTGTGTGTGTGTGTGTGTGTGTGTGTGTTCGCCACACAGAAAAAGACACTGCACCGCTGAGGAATGAAGTGACAACACAACAAAAGAGAAAAAGAGGCCAAAACAGGAAGAAAGTGATAAAAGCAGAGGGGACAACCATGAAGGCTGACAGAGAAAACAGCATGAGAATTGATCCTTCTTTCATTGGTGCAGCCGACGTTCTAAAACACATTGTAATTAATTTCAAGAGGTAGGTTTTTTCAGCTTTGAGCTCTATAAGCACTAGGTCCGAAAAGCACATCTTCGCAAATTTACATGCAGCCAATTGTACATTTTACACAATCAGTATATTAAAGTACTATATAAATTAAAGGATCAGTAAATAGTTTTTGAATGTCCATTTGTACTGTACCTACTTTGTCCAATCGAGTGTGTATTTGATTCTGCACAGATATAAGGCATTTATACAAAATCTGAATTATTGCATATACAGTATGTGACCACTTTAACTATATATAAAGTATATATATACACACATACAGTTTACAAAAGTTTGTATACACTTGTAAAGAACATGTATGTCATGGCAGTTTGAAGAGTTTCCAATAATTACAACAACTCTTATTTTTCTGTGATGGAATCATTGGAGCACATACAGTACTCAAAAAAAAGTTATGAAATTTGGTTCATTTATTTATTATGGGTCTTCCGAAAATGTGACCAAATCTACTGGGTGAAAAATATACATACAGCAATGTCAATATTTGGTTAAATGTCCCTTGGCCATTTTAACCTTGATTAGGCACTTTTGGTAGCCATCCACAAGCTTCTAGTTGAATCTTTGATCACTTTGATAACAATTTGGTGCAGTTCAGCTAAATTTGTTGGCTTTCTGACACGGACGTGTTTCTTCAGCAAAGTCCACATATTCTCGATGGGATCAAGTCAGGACTTTGGGAAGGCCATTCGAAAACCTTAATTTGAGCCTGATTTATCCATTTACCACCTATGATGTGTGTTTGGGGTCATTGTCCTGTTGAAACCCATCCTGGCTGATGATTTTAGGTTTTCCTAAAGAATTTGAAGGTAATTCTCCTTCATTATTCCATTCACTTTTTTAAAGCACCAGTTCCACTGGCAGCAAAACAGCCCCAGAGCATAATACTACCACCATAATACAACGGTAGGTATGGTGTTTTTTGGGTTAAAGGCCTCACCTTCTCTCTTCCAAACATAATGTATTTCTAGTCATTGTTGCCAAATAACTCGATTTCTGTTTCACCTGTCCACAGAACTTTCCTCCAGAAGGTCTTTTCTTTGTCCATGTGATCAGCAGCAAACTTCAGTTGAGCCTTAAGATGCCGCTTCTGGAGCAAGGGCTTCTTTCTGGCACGGCAGCCTCTCAGTCCATGGCGATATAAACCATGCTTAACTGTGGACACTGACACCGGTGTTCCAGCAGCTTCTAATTCATTGCAGACGTGCTTTTTGGTGGTTCTTGGTCGATTTCTGACCATCCTGACCAATTTTCTCTCTGCAGCAGTTGATAGCTTACTGATCGTGGCAGTGACACAACTGTGCCATGCACTTTATACTTGGGATCTTGGGACCTGTAGCTGCTTTGAAATGGCTCCAAGTGACTTTCCTGACTTGTTCAAGTCAATGATCCGCTCCTTTAGATCCATGTTGAGCTCCTTAGACTTTCCCATCATAGTATTTGTGGTTGAGTCTAATGAGTGTATCAAACGAGCCTGTTTAAATGGGCTCAGAGAAGTCACCAGCTGTAATCAAGCATAATCACTCATGAGAAGTTAAAGAGGTCATGTCACAAAGCAACTTTGATTGATACAACTTTCACTGTAGGAGGTAAAATATAAAAAAAAGTAATTGTTGAAATAAACCATTAATCTAGCATTCTGCGTTAGTTCTGGCAGGCCCCGTAGTCAAGCGCAGCTATCAGCTGACTCTAGCTGAGAGACCAAATCCAAACCCTGCCCATATCAGCTCATCGATTTCTACGCACTCAATTGGCAACTCTCAAACAGGACGCCTTACTTAAATGCTGCTTCAATCTACCCGCTTAGCTGCTACTGCACGCTGCTTGCAACCCAGCCCCTCCCCAGATCTTTCTTAAGTTGTGTTTAACACGGTGTGTGTAAATGAAAATAAGTGTTTTATATATAATAATAATAATAATTGTGGCTGCAACATTATGAACGTGTGCTTAATGTGGATGTGTGCTTAACTAATGTCATATCGTTGGCATCTGTTGGATGGCTGCAACATTAAGAACGTGTGCTAAACTTTGTCATACCGTTGGCATCATGCATGGCTGCAACAGTATGAATGTGTGCTTAATGTCATACCGTTGGAATTGTTGCATGGCTGCAACATGATGAATGGCTTAATGTTATATTGTTGGCATTGTTGCATTGCTGCAACAGTATGAATAGCTTAATGTCATATTGTTGGCATTGTTGCATGGCTGCAATAGTATGAATGGCTTAATGTCATACCGTTGGAATTGTTGCATGGCTGCAACAGTATGAATGCGCGCTAGTGTCATATTGTTTGAATCATATATGACTGCAGCATTATGATGTGTGTTCAACTTAAATAATGTCATATCGTTGACATTGTTGCATGCTCTGTTCTTAGGGGGGGGTTTGAGCTGCTCTCCCAGTCTGGGTAACTGGGAGATGTCCCCAGAAGCTGCTGCTGTTCCACATCTTAGCTTTTCATGAAGCCATGAAAAAGACGGAGAACTTAGAACAGAGCCATACCGTCAAATGTAAATTAGAAAACATGCTAATAAAAATCTATGACTAAAAGATTTTTGTATATGGTACTTTGACTTAAGTGGTCCTGACAGAACTAAATCTCAGTATCATTAATAAAATAATTTTTCTCTCTTCTTTGAAAAAAATCCATTATTGAAATTCTAAAAAAACAGCGACACCTGCAGGGCAGGCAAGAGGGGAAAGTGCCGTGCAGTCTTTGTGAAGTGACGGTGGAGGGCTGCCCCGGGGGCAGAGGAGGACAGGGTGCCTCTTTTTTTTCATGCTAATCTGTTATTGACCAACACACGTAAAATTACACTTCAAGGGAGGTTGTCCTCCCTTACCAATCAACAATCAGAATAAAATATTTACATCACATGGGTCCAATGATCATTTCAAAATTTCATCTGTACTAGATGATACAGACCTGTTGGAGGTTGCTTAAAATCAAATGAGAAAATTGAATGAGTAATGTTTTTAGGAAAGTTAGTTAGAACAGCATCCGCTGTAGATATATTTTGTGGACCCTGTAAAGCATTTAAATTTAATCATCTGTGATTAAAGTCACTATGTAGTTGTGCGCTAGCTTAGCCTAACTTAAGCTACATTTAATAGCTTCTGCTTTACCAGATATAAATTATAATAATATAAATTCATACATTCAGCTTACTATTTTACTGTGTAGTTCATTCTATGAAGGTAGTTATTGTTAAATGCAACGGAGAGTTTTAGCCTAATTTTTTGTTCCTTTTCTTTCTGTGTCACACTTTTTGGAGGGTGTGTGTGTGCGCGCGCTTCACCATTTCGTGCCTTGGTAGTATGTACACGTAGCGAATTGCTTGGGAATGGTGAGCAATTAATGTTTTCTTTGTACAATAAATATAATTGGTTTATATTAATAAATAGATAAATTATAGATATTATTGTTCATTATTATTATTGAACAAACAAACAATGACGGAATGGCAGGAGGGCAAAATGAAATGCGCATGCCGATACACTGCTTTGGTGATGTATTGTTTACAAAGCAGTCTGTCCTGTGGCTGCCTGTTGTGCAAATATGTAAATATTATAAAATAAAGTCAGACATTGCTCATTGTTATTGTCTTGGAAAATCACTTCCTAATCTTATCATAAGTCATGTCGGGTAGTGTAGAAATGTATGGAAATAATTTTAAATGGCCCCTTATGGTTTAAACCAGCATTAAACATTTTGTTTTGGTTTAAAACTCAGGGCCATCCCAGGCCAGCAGCTCAACATGGTTGGAGGTCAGAGGTGACTTGTAACGGGGGGTGACCGTGGGGTGACAGGGAAGACCATAAATCTACCCTACGGGCTACTGGCGGCTTTGTTTTTAAAATTAGCTGAATTAACCTCACCATGGCATAAACACCAAACATTATGGATACTAAGACAGCAGGAAAAAAAAAAAACTCATCTCCCAGGCTATATGAAAGAATAGCAGACAGGAAGATTGAGAAAGAGAGAGAGAGAGAGAAAGAGTTGACTGCTCAACATTTTACCTACAGGACATCTAGACTACAGGATTAATTTAGGCATTTAAAGCTGATGTTTGGCTAAGAGATACAGCTAGTGCAACGCTCCTTAAAAAAGAGCAATGTGTTCTTTGCATGGCACCAGACATTTGCCATTTTCCCATCTGACGTCACATTGAGGACTTATAAGTTTTCAAAATAAGCTTTTTATGCAGCAGATAGCAAAAGCGTCAACACATAAAGGCTCCGCTGAACTGGCTTGTAAAAACAACAACTTTCTGGACTCACATCAGGGGCTGTCTGTGCTCCATTTGCAACACAGAAAGATAGCAGAAACAAAGCCTTGCGGATGAAGGCATCAGTTGCTGTGATGATGGCCCCGCTGCTGGTGTCTATATTGGGTGCTGTCCTCCAGGGCAGATAGCTGCCTGACACAGTCCAACAGCAGTACGAAGCACAGCGCCCCCCCCCAGGGTGTGTGCTTTTTATGCTCACCCCTGAGAAAGGGAGAAGTCGCTTATGATAGACAAGGACTTAAATGTCCCCTTCCGATCCCTGCCTCTGACTCTCCCTCATCTGACACAACTGTCTTTTTTCTCCATCCGTGATGACCAGATCGTTTTCCCATCCTCCATCAGCCCGGCTCACCACTGCTCCCTAGAAAGGCCAGGCGCTCAGGAAACAGAATGCCAAGATGAAACGAGGGATAAAGGCGACACCAAGGAACCACTGGCCGGGGCCAGATTGGCCCTTATTTGCCACACGATGCCCCAACTATGTGAGGCCAAGGTCAGACAGGGAGGGAGAGAGATGGTCACAGCTGGATGCCAACACTGAGGTGTCCCAGCAACAGACCGCCCAGCCTTTGATCAGCCGTCTCATCCCATCGCCAAGGTGACCCAGACAAACAAACCACAGCGGCTGTCTGGCGCCTGTGGCAACAGATGATGGTAAACAATCACACTCAGCTGTCTTCGTCCCTGATCAAACTGGAGGGAAATGCTTTTAACAGAGGAGCGGAGAGGTTTGGCCCCCACTAGAAAAAAATACACTCCAAAATGGTAGCTGATAGTGGATCCCTTCTCCTGTTTTATTAGACTTCCTAAAAGGCTCATCACAAAACGAGACAGCAACAGAGACAGCAGGAAAGAGCAAAATTGGTGCCATCTACACAAACTGTGCCCTCTACAGGAGACAGACGGGCATCCTATGATCTTGTTACGCACCACGGTCTCCTCAACCCCTCAGTCTCCCCCCACTCCCCCTTTTCTCTTCTCAGCCACAGGGAGGCACTGACACTGAAGTTAATTAAGATTTTAATCCAGGGTGTGCATGTCAGTGGAATGTGGCACAACAAAAGCCAAAGTCAGACGTATCAAGGCAAAAAGGAAGGGGGGAAGGATATTGAGATGAGAGCCTTATAACAACACAGCATCCAGACCTTCTCAGAGGTCAGGGTGAGTCACTCACACAGTGTTGTGAAACGCGATCAAACCACCTCGACACCCAGCTCAATGTCGCATGCAACCGTAATGACAAGTTCATTTCCAAGCACAAAATGCATAATCATAAGCTAGTCTGATGATGTAAACACAAGGAGACAAATTAACCACAATGACTGGAGGGCGACAACCCATGACTAGACTATAAAAGGATGAGAGTTGACTTGAACACATGAATGTCTATTCTACTGGAAACATCTCTTGCGACTAGACTATAAAAAAGGACAGCTTGACGCGGTTGACTTTTTTTGAGATAGACATCTTTGGTAAAGATTTAGTTTTTCCACTTAGCTTTGAATCAGATATGGGGACCTTCCTGGCAGTGTACCCTTGGGGCCAGTATAGCGAGACTAAGGCCTTCTGGGAAATGTAGTAGGGTCAAATAAGGCAACCAAACTTTCCCATTGGCCTGATATTGGAGCAGGCAGCCAGCTGCAGGAGAGCCAGGGCCTGTGCCATATTAGGAAGGTTCACCTATGTGGCAGGATGTGTATCGTGAAATAACTAGGCCAACTCCCAGCAGGCCACAGGAACACTGGCCAATAAATGATAAAGGAACCACAGTCCCCATGCTACCTTATTGAAGTTTACCTTTGTACATTTCGACTGGATCCCTGTCGCCACCACTTGCATTTTAAACACCTTTATACATCCACACAGGCTGGGGACACATCTATAACCGTTCAGCATGACTGGAATCTACAGAACAGCCTGAGGATAAGAGATAGTGGCTGAGTTGGAATTGAGTTGGTGAACAATATAAATTTAAGGGAACTGGTGTTGATAGTAGACTTTCAGCTTTAAGACAAATAAAGATGTAATCTCAATACACAAGTACCCAGGTACACAACAGCTTTTTTTTTTTTTATAGTGCCTGCCGAAGAACTGTGGTTCTTGGCTTTTAAATCTATATGTATGATGTTTCACGTTTACAGGATGTTTTGCAGTAGTGATTTGAGCTTCAGAAATACAAACTGCCTGTGTACTATGGCTGGTAATACTATCATAAAAAAGCTTATTTTCATGCTCATAAGTGTTTGAAGCTGACCCTGAATGCCTTAACCCATTTTGCGGTCATTTTGTGGTTGCGTTCTATTGAGCAATCTGTTGTTTTGCTGTGGTGATGGTTCTGTATTTTAAAGCTCTTTCTGCCAACAATGTTTTTGTAGAGCAACAAAGGTTTGAGCCAAATTACAGTTTTTTACGATTGCTAGGACACATTATTCAATACTGAGTCAACTCTTCACACAGCCAGCACAACACCAGACTATGTGGACCAAACTGGACAATTTTTCATTGCTTTGGCACAAAATGCATTTACTGACTACTTTCAAAATTCATGTATCGGTGTGTCTTGAAGTGGCGAGAGTAAGCGTGGCTGCACACCCCCACAGGTGTGCAACCAGGATGGGAGGCACAGGGTGTGCACGGGCCTGTGCACGCCAATCGTGACAATTCATGAATTATTTTCTCTTTCAAACTTAACCACCACCAAAACTATACGTATTACAGCTAATTCTGCAAATGTTTACAAACTTTTTTCAAAACTTATGTTCAAAACCTACAAGAACACAACACAAATATAGTTTTCTGCATTTTGCTAGATTATACATGACTATATTCAAACCTCTCTCCACAGAGAGATTGATTTATGTCATTAACCATTGTCTATCAATGAGAAAGGCTTGTCTGCAGTGCTCAACTGCGGCATCTATTGTGAGACATTTCCAGTGAACCAACAGATGACAATTATATTCTGCAACAGCTGATTGGACCACATGTTACAATACAATACACGTTACTTATACAGTATATAGAAAAGTAAAAATGTAAAATTCAGAACACACCGTACTTATAAAGTATCAGCTTTGCCCAGCAGCCCTGAGCCCCTCTGGGCTGGTACAGAGATGAGTGCTATAATACTCTGACCCACTGGGCTGACCTAAAAAACCCCATCATGTTCACTGATTCCCAAACATAAGCACTTTAACTCTACTCAAATATTCAAATAAGCCATTACATCAGCACGTACAAGACAAACTAGGGCTGATGTGAGTCTTGCTGCTCTGTCCAGTACCCCAGTAAGTTACAGGTTTTTTTACAATCACTAACAAGCATTATTCAATACTGACTCCACTTTTTTCCAAACTGGCTGTCTTGACCAACATGCAGCTTGTAGCAACAGTTCAATTAATGACCAGAATGCATCTAATTTACCAATCGTCTCAACATCAACGTATTTTACCAAACAACAGCTCTAGTTGTTCCCTAACAGGAAGCCACATTGTACAATGACCAAAAAAAACTGTTTACATTACAGTAGATATAGAATTTTGTTAAGTTACTTCAAGAGAGATCACAGGCACTTTAGCGGCTGACGCACCCGGCATTCCTCAAAGGCAAGGCCTGATGAATCTGCTGTGTTCATAATAGACAGAGAGAACTCACTTATCATCAGAACGCTCTGCCACTCAAATGTTTATGCTCACACACTAACATTCACATATTCTGTTACTAAGGTATCACACACTAAAGTGTTCCTCTGACCTAGTGGCACGCAGGAGCCTGAAGGCAGGTGATGTCAGTTCTTAGAGGACATTATGATGACATGCATTTACTGTAAATGTAACAGTTCTGAAAAGAACTGTTACATGTGAAAAGAATGTAAACGAAAGATGTCATCAATGAATGCATTTTGCGCATAGACTGCTGTTAACACAGTATGGGGAAATGCATGTCACCAATTGTAACAAGAGAGCCCTATTATGCTACAGCATGTTAGCAGGCCTTATGAAGTACTGAGTAAATATTTGAGGTAAATATTGTAGATAAATATGTTTGTGTGTTTATGTTAGGCTGTGTGTGTGGGCATGTGCGTGTGTGCGCGCGTGTGTGCAAAAGAGAGAGAGAGAGAGAGAGAGAGAGAGAGAGAGAGAGAGAGAGATGATGCGCTTGCCCCGCAGGCTCTGCACCTACACACACACACACACATACACACACACAAACACACACACACACAAACACACACCACACACACACGGATACGCATTATACACACACACAAATATTAGTACTATGTGCACACTAACGCAGATACACACACACACACAGCGTACATTTGGATACACATACACACACACGTAATTGAGACATGCACACATGTAGACACACCACACACACATGATAAATAAATAGCACCACAGGGGCCAAAAAATCAGACTGTATGTTTGTGTACCTTTATCTGTCTGTGTGTGTGTGTGTGTGTGTTTGTGGTCTGAGCCAGAGGTCACTAATGGAGGGCAGGTAAATGAGCATTCAGTCAAGGTTGCCCTCTAATCTCATCAGCCTAACTCAATCTGCTAAAGATCAGTCTTTTGCTGCACGGTGGGGGCCACCGTGACCCTGTTGGGTCTCAGAAGACACCAGTCATCTATCAGGTCAGTTAGAGGCATGGTTCTACCTGTTAGTCTGGGATGTTAGATTGAATTGTGTTTACAAACAAATGGTCGATGCCCACATGAGTTTAGTTTGTTTCCAGGAAGCAGATTGTCTGTTTTCCTGCCACCCCAGATTCATTTCTCTCCCATCTAATACCTCAGGTAATCTGTTCCTCTCTCTAACGCATTTTCTCTCTCAATTCTCTACCAAGTTATATTATTTCTATAATCAGTTGTTTAAACGGAGATTTACAGACAACGTGGGTGTCGAGACCCATGATGAGATGCATATCACAGCAGTTGATTGTGTGTGCGTTTACACTGCAAAAATAGGTTGTTTAAATTGTGTAATTTAAGATACAGTTTGTACCACATATTTTCTGGGGCCATGCATAAAAAATGGATATAAATATGTACAAACATGAAACAAATATTCATGCCAAACTCCTTCGGACAATATTTGTAAAATATTGTGAAGTGAAAATAAACACTATCCAGATCTTAAACGTGTCTATCTCTCTGTCCTGACTGGCAGAGATTAGCCAGAGGGCTGATACTGCTACTTGATAGAATCAGACCATGTGATCAATCAAACACACTGGTGAGAGGTGACACACACACACACACACACACACACACACGCACATGCAAACACACACATTTGCTCTCTCTCTCCTCTCTCTCTCTCGCTCACACACACACACACCCACGCTGACACCAAAAAAATGGAACCCTGAAAAAATACAAATTTTTCCAACACACGCACACACATACACCATCACTAAAACCAGCTAAAAATAGGACCCAAGCCTTGACACCAGGAAGGTAACTGCAGTAAAAGACTGTTCTGTGTTCTCTGAGTTGTCTCCCTGGTTTTGTGGTGTCGACATGGCAGGCTAGCAGCAGAAGGAAGCAGCTTAAAGACTGACCCGAGACGCTCCCAGAGAAACACCTCTAATCAGCCCCGGGGGGATCACACCCTCTGTGGTCCACACTGAGCAGCCAGGGGCTGTCTTCCTGGAGATCAATAGCCATGCTGATTTTAATGTGTGGGATGTGGAAAAGGCAGACAAGGAATTCTACTTGCTTAACAGCAAGGAAGGAGACAGCTTTTATTATTATTTTGATGTGATTTTCTGGTGAAACTGCCTGACATATGGCAAGTGTTTGAGAGTCAGTATGGGGTTGTGAGAATAGCGTGATGTTGCGTCGGCTTACATCAGCCTTGTCTAGCGTGACCGTGCATGTGTGTGTGTGGGTATTCAGTAGAGATCCACAAAGGTAATGTTGCTACCGTCATAGTAACATAGCCAGCAGTATGTATATGAGTGTGTTGTAGGATCCTCTTTTGCATTGCTCTGCCGCCCAGTGGCCAGAATTACACACTACCCCTTTAAGACGATAAAAAACGAAGCCCCTCTCTCTCACATTGTGACCCAGGTCCAGAGTTATCTCTGCCATCCTGACATGTGATACCAGCTGACTGGTCACAGCTCGGCCCTCCCCGCCTGCATAGCTGAAGAGGAGGTCAGTGGCTGGGTCTGGGTGGGGGGGCTGTGTTGGCGCCGCCAGGGATTGTGGTCTGCATACTGAGAAGCCTGATTAGTCAGAGCAGCGCAGAGGGGCTTGTGCCCGGGACAGCCAGAGGGAGACAGGCGTGGTGACACATAGCCCCACAGCTGCCCACCACTGCTGAAATGGTAACTGCCTGCCTCTCATGGCCAAGCCTCCTTCCCACAGAGAAGGAAAAAAGCAACATTTCCTGCCCAGCCCCAGATGCCCTGTGCAGGGGTGTAGTGGGAATTGAACGCAGGGGAACACTATTCCCACACTTCATCGAGCATGATTTTATTTTTATTTAAAAAAAAAATGACAATAATTTTTTTTTTTTACAATTTTAATATAAAATCTGCGTTACTGACAATGGTAACAAGTGCAAACCACTCCAATAATGTTTTATGTAATCCCCCAGCCCCCCCCCAAAAGTGTAGATGATCGTCATTATTGGGCTGTGACACTCTACTAGCCCGTGTACGTGTAAAACAAACTTTGACAACAATAGATGCAGCTCGTCCTGGCTAGCCTGAAAGTGGTTAAAATAGCAATTTGCCAGAAAAATATTGATCTTTATTTTCATTGTGGTGATTCCTTTGACTGTGTTTTGGAGCAGGAAGATGTCAAAAGTGAGAAAAAGTGTTCTTTATCAAGGCAGCGCTGTACTTTGTGTGTTTTAGGGATAACTAAACTTGAAATTGTGCATTATATGTAATTGAAATGAGTGGTAACATTACAGTAAACCAATGTAAGTGTCGAATAATAAGCAATGGCAATGATATGAAGCCCATCCAACATGGAGCTCCTCCGGCCTGTAATTATACCTACCTACTTGACTGTATGCATACTACTGTATATCCTGTGTGTCTGCTATTGCTATGAATTGGCATGCTTTGTGTGTGTGGTCACCACGCACACAAGTAAACTGTCGTTTCTGTATCTGGTGATTATTTTGAGTCTACTTTTGTTTGTTTGTTTATGTGCGTATGCACACAATAGCGTTCCCCCACTAAAACAACCCCACTACACCACTGGCCCTGTGAGCAGGTATGAGAGCAAACTAAAACCTGATCTCCCAACTCCACCCCACCCTGCTTAATGTAAGTTGCTTTTGACTTTTAAAAGTGTCTGCTAAATGACCTGACAGTAATTGTAAATAACATGGTGTGCTCTGATGGAGCCCCCCAACAACACTACCCCAGACAAAGAAGTTGCAAAGGTCACCACGGAAACATGATAACGCCTCTCCTCCACCCCTGTGCAATCCTGCAAGCGAGTACCAGCCCATAATCCGCAGCATGTGTATACATCTTCCTCAGGTTTATTATGGGAACTGATGAGTGATATCACGGTCAAAATGAAATCAAAGAGGCGTAAATCTGACGATGAATGTGCAAGTGTTTGCCGTGACAGAGGTACAGGGTTTATGGAGCGTCTCTGACGTGCACTGATTGCTTCTGATTCTCTCTGCCATGTCTTGGCTTTCCAAAGAGAAGGCCTGTGCTGGGGGTAGGGGGGTTGTGCATAAATGTTAGATATAGACAACAGGGAGGTAGGAGATGGCTAAGAGGACCCATTGCGGCATGCACTTTGTCAGACAGGCCTGTCTACACCTAACACACACGCACACATGCATACACACACATGTTGGCATGAATAAAAAGACACCATGTCAGAGGAGGAACCCATCATGCCTGCAGGTTAGAGACCGAGAGAGAGAGAGAGACGTGGAGGTATACGGGTCAGCCATCCGCTGAGATGATAATGAAAGAATATTAACAGTATGAGGATGAAATTACAGAGTTTTACCCACAATATCTTCTCTCATTAGCGCTGGCACTAATGTCGCCATTTATGCTTGTGTTCTACTTCAGCTCCTCCTAATTAGGCATAGCCTTCTTAAAATAAACAGTAAACTTAATAGTGACGTGAAAGTACATGCAAATCTGTTGATGTACAGGAATAATGGCAAGGTGTGGGGGGTGGGTGAATTAGTGGCGCGCTGCAGACTAAACTAATTGAGTTGGGTTGTGTTGACACCCAGGCGGACTCAGAGCACCCGTGTTTTGGAACGTGTGCTTGTGAGCGTGCGTTTTACACGACTCGGTCGCTGTTAGCTCTGAATATAAGGCCGGAGGAGGCAGGCGGATGCTAATCCCTGTCTTACTGGGTGAGAGGAGAACCGTCCTCCTGTGAAACAGCACTGACAATCTGTTGCCACACCAGAACAAGGGCAGGGCACGGGGATGGTTAAGGCACAGGGCCACCAACACATTGGCATTCACTCACATCAAAGGCAAGAAAATAGAATGACTGAATTTGAATTATTTTACCCATTTGCTGATTCTATCTTTGAATATCAGTGAAAAAAAAATTTGCATTATTGTTATGTTGAGTTATCACAAAATCATTCAAATTCAAACAAAGCCCATCAAATAAATGAGTTTGAGAGTTGGGTTCAAACATTTATGATATCTGGAAAATAAAGTGCAGAGTACAATGGCTCACAGCTGTTTTTATCTGATTGTATCCCTTAAGACGAGATGTCACGAGCACTAAGGCTCTATTCCTTCAGAAATGACATTTGTGATGAAAAGCAACTGATATAGTCTGAATATAATAATCCTTTAACATATGAATGCATAATGACAAGGCTAAACAGATTTACAGACTGAAGACTCTCTTTCAATCTTCCTCTGGGCTTTCTAAAGTACATAGTTTTCATTAAAATATCTCTAATCCACTGTAATTTTGTCTACTTTATCCTGTGCATATTGTAAAGCTGTCAACATTCTACACCATTTCCTTTTATTTTGGCTGTTATTCAAGCACTATCACATTTGAATTTGCTCTCTGAATGATGCCACCGGAGGACACCAAATCTTTGTTATGGTAATTACAGCTCACTGAAGTTATTAGATGAAACAAATGAATAGAGCAAAGTTACAGCTAGCTATGAACTTTGATAAATGTCATACTATCCAGTTAGATTTTTACAAGTCTGAAGATAACTTCTTAACAAATCTAAACAAAGCATTATGACAAATAATAATAATGTAATAGGTGTAAATGCTGCTATGATAGATCTACAGAACTGAAATGGCTTTAAAAATCCCTAACCCTAACTCATAATTCAAACAAAGTAATCCTTTTACAAAAATTACCTAAGCCATGGATCATTTCAGCTGTCTTTGTGTGTGTGTGTGTGTGTGTGTGTGTGTGTGTGTGTGTGTGTGTGTGTGTGTGTGTGTGTGTGTGTCTGTGTGTGTGACTAATGTCTGCAGTGAATGTGGCCCACTTGGCCTTTCTATCAAGTCCCCCTCCGTGTATTACTGCATCTCTGAGTCACACACCTCCAGACCTTAGACTGCCAGCAAGGGTACACACACACACATGCACATCAAATGCCTCTATCCCCCTACCTCTCTTTTATACACACAAAGATGCATACACACACACACACACACACAGTCTCAGCCCTGTGAGAAGCCAGTCTTTTTATAGCATGGAGATGTGTGTTGGCGTGGGCGACAGCACGGCCATGCTGTTCGCCCAGCTCAGTCTGGGTCTCAGATCAATATCCTGTCCCCCGCCGGCGGACCGGTTCAGACCGGACTGACTCAGAACAGCACCAGTGCTCTCATGTCCGCTGTCAGGGAAAAATAAAACTCTGCTTGGCTGTAATTCCCTTATTGCCTGGCTCTTATTTATTTATCTGGCTGTAATATATGACTATTCGAGGGACACAATTTGGTTTCAGCTGCTGCCCGGGCACTATGACTTTGAAGCTGTTTTAAGTTAATTCACATTATTGCTCAAATGTACTGCAGGAACACACACACACGCGCGCGCACACACACACACACACACACACACACACACACACAGAGTAACACAAAAATATACACAAACCATTTTAACATGTGTATATTCCATAAAGCCTGGGGGACGGCCATGCTGACATCCAAGGCCAGATCTAAAACCTAATGCTGGAGCCCCAGGGTGGCTGGGGTTCGCCAGATTGTGGGATTGAGCTGAGCAGATCCGTAGTGATCTCTAGGGTCCATCGGGCCTCTATCACAGCGCTCAGCCCCTGAAGGTCCTACAACATCGAGGTGACTTATGGCAAGGGGCCTGGCGTAATGACGTGGCGTCAGGATCCCATTCCCTGACAGATTACAGTGTTGGACAAGCTGCCACTCACAGCAGCGTTGCCGTGATGGCTCTGATAATTGGAGTGTTCAAAGGTGGATGGCTTGGAGAGATGAAGGCAGGCCAGTCGATCGATCAATACCATAATCGTGAACTCCTGGTGCCGGCGCAGAGGAGGAGTTCGCCGCAGAGGCAAACTGGCGAAGGTGACCGCTCCTGTTGTGTCTACCTTTTCTCCTCTTTTATTTTTAATTCTCTTTGTCACTGGGTGAAATTATGCGATTACGGGAGTGAAAGCTTTGGCCCTAATAAATCCCATCGAGCCACAGCGCCCCTGGCTACACAAATGACGAGCAGAAACTGACAGCAGAGAACTACCTTTACAAATGCCGCTAAAGCTGTTATCTACCCACAGATACGTGGCATTTATAGGGGTATTAGTGCACGATTCAGTCAGGTTTTGACATTATTGTTTTATCTTCCTCAGTCCTGTTTCACTGATATGACTGATTTTTCCCTGGAAAATTGACAAACAGACAGCTTAACCTTGGGGGGCGGCAAACAGATTTCATAATCGTCATTTGCGTTGCTCACAAGTCAATAGCTATGACTTTATCAGCAGAAAACACACAGGGGGTTTGTTTAGGGACTTAATTGAATAGGAAAAGCTCAGCCCTTGCTTCGTGCACGCAAAGTCATTTTCATATGGCTAAAATGTCACCAGAGGATGGCGTGACAGCCAGCGCTGGCCACCTGTCAAGGCTCCCAGTGACGACTAACTCCAAGTGGTTATAATTTTTCTGAATAAAATACACAAGTGTTAATTAGTGACCCATCTTCCTAACACAAGCACAGACATCAAGTGTATTGTGCATAACACACAATGCATAGGTAACCATACATTCACCAAAATATGCAGGTGTATCTGGGTACTACAGAAAGCTGGAGGAGAGATTCAGAGGATGTTTACACAACACTCTGGAAGACAAGTAACTACCTGCCAGCTATACGTTGTTCATCTGATGCTGTAGAGAAAAGGTTTTCCTCCTATACAGGTGGAACAGTGGGTTCACACAGTGAAGGTACTAACACTGTTTGTTTCCACCAATCAGCTGCTTCTAATTAACTCAACTCTTCAGCCAGGTACGGGTTACTAGTTAATCAAATGAGCTGTTTTAGGGCAAAGGCCATCACATTGTACCTCCTGAAGTTTATGTACTGTTGTAATGTGTGTTTGGAAGTACATACACAACTTATTAACTGCAACTAATGATTATTTTCATCAATCTGTAAATGATGTCTTTGATTAATTTATGTGATTACTATAAAATGGCACTAAAATAAGGTAATAAAGCACAAAATCTGAAATAGACATTGATAATATTAGATTGTCTTGACCGTTGAGAAACAAGTGAGTAAATATTTTTTTGGATTACCATGAACAATGAAACCAATAGTGGGAAAGATTTAAAGATATGAACAGACTTAGGCATGGCTTGAGAATGACTCCTAGTATAGATATGGAGGAAAAGGGAGAGACAGAAGTGATGAAGAAAGGGAAAACAGAATGGAAAGAGAGAAATATGGTATGGGTGATATGTTACGCTCTTAAAATAAGTTGTTGTGCAGGTTACAAACAATTAACCCTCTTCTGTGGATCACAGGTCAAAAAGATTGAGAAGTGAAGTAACAGAGGAAGAATAGATGGTATAAAGGCTGAGGGAGGTTAACAACCCCCTGCTGAAGGCCTACAGAGGTACACTAGTTTCTCCTGTGGACGTGGAGCAATAGACAGAAGAAACATCGGGACAGAGCTAACTAGAAAAATAAATAGCCAATTAGCAGGAAGCTAGCAGATACACTTCTCCTCGTGAGCCCCACCCCATTTCCTCCTCATTACAGTACCTGTTGGAGGGTTGGGTGGTGGTCGCGGCGGGTGGGGTTACTAGCACTCTGTGGGCCTTTAAAGACCAAGGAGTTGCTATGGCAACCAACTGGCACACTGTCTCCAGGGAAACGGAAATGTCACAGCTTAAGAGATCTCACAGAAACCGAGTGAGGGAGAGAAAAAATAAAAAGGCAGGTAAGATCAGGGAATTGCTGAGGTACGATCAATGTATTAGCCCTTATCTTGTGGCAAGGCTGTCACATTATCTGTGGAGTTTCTGTACAATCAAAACAATCTGGTGGTGTCTCTCCATGCTGCCCACATACACACTTGGTCTCCGCTCTGAACAGATGACAGGAGGAGACGGAGGCTAATTTAGACTTTATCTTTACAGCCTTGTAATCTCAGTAGAAACTCAATACCATAACGTCTCCAGTGCCTGAACATTATACACCGCAGGGCCTTGGAGAGCCAATCAGTGCTCATTTATTTAATCTAATATTTACTGTCACAAGCAGCTGAAGAGCTGGAGGCGTGGCAGACGGGCGTGAGTGAGCCTCTGCTGGCAGCCTGCAGAGAGGCTGAATGTGACCGCTGTTTGGGAGCGAGCGGCAGGTTGACCCTCCAAATCACACATTAGCCGAGGCCGACCAGCTGAAAGCCCATTAACCTGAATGGCCGCTGATTGCTCCACTATTAACACAGCACTGCCTCCCCTCCTCAGGGCTTGCTCATGCAGGTGCTCCAGAGCCCCTCAAGGTCCTGGCTTAATCAGGGTAAACAAATGTTGTTTCTTTGTCGTGGCAGCGCCACTTTGCCTGATGTATGCCATGCATTATGGTTATAGCTGTGCCACACTTCTCCCCAAATTTTGTATTAGTTTATTTACTAATGGTGCCCATCTGGCATAATTGACCTTTCCTGTGTAGCCTGTTGAGACACAAAGAGGTTGAGAATTGCCCAGTAAAGTCATCAAACAAATGAAAAGAGTCGAAAAGTGAGGTGTGTGTGGGGGGTTGGGGGGTTGTACGGGGACAGTGGGTTCTCAGGGAAAGGCGATGGCCGTCTAAATGGAGCATTTCTGCAGCATGCTGTTGCGTGCCTGACAGTGTGGCCTGGCCACGCCTAATTTATTTCCCTTTTTTCCATTGTTGTCTCCATTCCTCGGTTGATTAAACCAACCTCATGCAGCTATGCTCAACAAATATCCTAATTGAGGACGACCTTGGCAAATGATATATCAAGCCTATCCTCTGCAATGCCACCTGCACCAGACGCCCTTCTCCCCAGCCAGCACTCTGCTGCCCACCCCGCCCCAACCCTGCGAACACAAAAAGGGGACTTGCTTTCACAGCCAAAGTCATTTCTTGCTCGACCTTTCCTACAAATCACGCCGATGACACAGGCCCGGGTGAATCACTGGAATGGGACACATTTGTATCACTTAGGCCTTTCATCAGATGCAAGCAGATACTCATCTATTATTCCCCCCTTCCATTTGCAACTTTAGCACCTCTGCCTCGACACGGAAGGCGAGATAAGTGAACAAAACACGCCTGTAACTCATACGCGAAGCCTTAGCGGCAGAACCAAGACGAACAGACTGTGTTTTAGGTGGGAGTTAGACGAGGAAGGTGGAGGGGCAGGGGTTCGTGTTCAAAGAGGCCTGCTGTACTCTCTGGTGAAATCCATCACAGGGTACAGATGTCTGCTCTGAGATGGCTTCATACCTAATGAGTCTTAGCTTCAGCACAAAGACAAGGCACTGTTCTCCATTCTTTGTTGTTTGTTTGCCACTGCTGGCCCCGCCCGCACTGAGCGATGTGCCTGCCCACAGCTACAGCTAGTGTGTGACACTGATGTGTTTCTCAGGAGGGATGTGTATCCTGCAGCTAAACACCTGGAGGTTGAAAAATCACCCTGGGAATGCGGGAGCCCGGGACTGTTAACAAAGTGGGAGTCATTCCTCTGCCTGTCCCAATGCCTGGCAGCAAGGCGAGGGGGGGGTGCACTCTGGGTGTGGGGGCCATACAAGGACAAGGAACGTGAGGACTCATGTGTTGGGGCCAAACAATTTGTGTCATATTATTGTTAGAAATATACACATTGCCCAGCTCCTTAAAAACACAGATAGTAAAAAATATAAAATATTTGATTATCTATTAAAAGGAAAAACAACTAGTGAGTAATCATCTTTAATATGCAAAACACTGAAAGAACAATTAAGAAAGGTATCAATGTAAATCTCTTTTAAATCTGTGTGGTTTGTGTGTGTACGTCTCTTTGTGAGGACACTAAATGTGTTCTTGTCTGTGTCTGTATATTTATTCGGTAGGGTAATACACATATAGGTCACACCCCCAATAAACAGAGAGGCAGGATACCACTGTTACCACGGCTACCTCGGGAAGCAGAGGAGATAGCTGGACATCACCCTCGGCCTGCTGGTAAAGAACAAGAGAAGACAGACAAGCAGGACAAGGACTGCCTGAGTCTTGTCCTTCCACAGAGGTCAGAATATTATGTGAAGGCATGAGCACTCCACTCTGCCAGCTCCTTCAATGACGCCAGCCACAGGAATCTGCTCTTACAATCGAATGGAGAACCCACACTGTGGGGTAACGCATACAGCACCTCATTAAAATCTCCCTTTAGAGCCTTTTGACGAGCTGGAAGTGACAGCTTGCCATTGAGAGTATTCGAGAATATGTCCCTCAGGCCACGAGCACGAGCCAAACCACAGGAGATCACTGTGTTCGCTGCCATCCAGGCGATTAATGAACACTGCACAGAGGGCCCCATACGGACCCCATCCTCATTCTATTATACCCCATAGTGCCCATAGCGCCTTGATTAAAGGCATACAAGGCCTGCGCTGAGCCAACAGTCTCAAGGGATGACTTTCATTAGGAGTTAAGTCATAAGAACAGAGAGACCTTGCGATCTCTCCCGCCTGCTGGATGGTATGGAGGGATGAAGGCGTGAAGAAGCTGGGAAGATGGATGAAGGGAAAAGGACGTTTCAACACGCCTTTCCCCATCTTTCCGTCAGAGAGCTGTCATGTCAGTTGGCCTGGCCTGCTTATTTATCGAGAGCTTTCGCTCACAGCCTCGCTGACGGAGTGCACAGCACTGTGATTTAAACACACCCTGGCCCACCTGCCGCTACCTGTTTTAAACAGACTCTCTTCCATAACCATCAATCAGCTAATCATTTTATCAAGCATCCCACATCACCACTGGTCTGCACCAGCAGGGGACCGCCACTGCATAAACCCAATAATGTGTTTGTTTTGCTGCTTCCATACAAATGTGCCAGGGGATTTATTAAAGACACACAGAAATTCTGTGGTTAACAATTTACATGCTGCCAATATCCCAGAACTTCATTAAATAAATAATCTGGAATCAAATCACTATTTAGATGTTTGCAGATCTAATTATTACTTTATCAAATTGGAATTCACTGGTATTATTTTTATTTTTTCCGGGGCAGGGTGCCTGGTGCTGGATGATGAAACTGGTGCGGTTTAATATTGCAGCTGCTGATAAATGTGTTTGCTCTCGTCAGCGCAGCCGTAGATGGTCCAGAGGGCGAACGCAATGCTCCTGAGCGTGGGCCGCTGGTGGGACGGCTTTTGCGTTAATCATATTGTAACGGTGCTCCAAGGTGTTTGGAGGACATCTGCAAGCAAGGAAATGTGTAGGACAAAACTGATCACCAAGGCAGCCCCCCAAGTCACAGCAGGGAGGTGCGCTAGCAGCATCGCGAAAGCATGGTCCTGTTTACTGTGAAAACACACTGACTGGAGCCTTCTTAGAGTTGCATAATTGGAATAAAAACCAAAAACACTACATTAAAAGTATCCTTGAACGCAAGGGGATGAGATAGCGGCTTCACACAACAAAGACATCGGCGTGTCTTCCAAATAAAATCAAAGAATGTAGAATAGAGAGTTATTATCAGTTGTTCTACATAACTTTCCTGGGGGCGGGAGATGATTCCCCAGAGCTCCTGTGTCCACTTTGAGTGACGCCTCCTTAGTCCTGTTCCCTGGGGAGCAACACCCCAGAGAGGCTTCAGGAGAATAGAACAGCTTCATAGTGTTATCTCATCCTCTTTCGCAGGACATTAATGAACATTTGTGAAGTGAAATATCCTAAGCGTGAAGATGAATGAAGTGGGGGCGGTGGCACTAGGTGCTGTTTTTTCAAATTTCATTGTCAATAAAAAATTGCAGAGCCATGATACATGAAATGTTCTTTCCCAGTAGCAGCACTGGCACACCTTATAGGAAATTTACAATATATAAAAGTACAAAAAAATATATACAAATACAAAAAAGTAATAAGAATAGAACTAAATAAACTATAAACAATAAATACAGTAAGGGGTAAGGGGTATGGGTTATGGAAATATGGGTATGGTGTGTGGGGGTAAGGGGTGATTGTCTCAAACATAACAATGGTGTTGGTGCTGTGTGTGGCCACGCGGTCATGGGTGAACAGGGAGAACAGGAGGGGGCTGAGCACGCAGCCCTGGGGGCTCCAGTGCTGAGTCAATGTGGAGGAGGTGATGTTGCCCTCTCGTACCACCTGGGGTCTTCTCGTGAGGAAGTCCAGGATCCAGCTGCACATGGCAGTGATAAGACCCAGATCACGATGGCACGATGGTGTCAAACACTGAAATACATTCAATAAACAGCCTCCTCACATATGTGCTTCTTTGGTCGAGATGAGAGAGGGCAGTGTGGAGAGTGAGGCCAACAGTATCATCTACAACTGGATTTTGCCTGTAGGCGAACTGTAGAGGGTCCAGTGTGGTGGATAGGGAGGCGGTGACGCGTCTCTTGACTATCCGCTCAAAGCACTTCATGATGATGAATGTAAGTGTACCAAGTGGTGGTCCGTCAAGCACGGCACCTTGGGTTTCTTTGGAACTGGGACAATGGTGGTGTGCTTGAGGCATGAGCACCTCGTCCCTGCTGACTTGCAGTGGGTGGGTGTCTCCATCCAGGACAGGTACCTCCAAAGGGCAGTTCCTCTCAAAGCGTGCATAGAAGGTGTTCAGGTCTTCAGGCCGTGAGGCAGATGCTACACTGACAGAGGTGGTCTTCAGTCCTCGCCATGTGTGTATGTGTATGTGTGTATGTGTATCTGTGTATTTATGCATAAGTATGCCAGTCTGAGAGGGTGGTTTCTAAAGACCTAGCATGGTGTACATGCAAAGCATTGCGGCAGGCTGTACTGGTAGGAACGTAAAGGTCTGTGATAGTGATACGGACAAGAGGAGATATTGAAGAGTGAAACAGCGATAGTTGTGGTGATCAGCATCAGGAAATCCAAATTTACACTGATGATCAGTCTATTGACTCAACAGAAAATAAAGAATTTATCAGGGCTGACATCGACCACAAATAAAGGTGATAAAGACCAACTGGGTTACTGAACAATCTAGGAGAGAGTATATTCCATTTTCTATTTCGTCTTGCTTGTCTGTATATATCCATAGTTGATTATCTGACGTTATCTGTTTACCCACCTAAACACAAATCCAGAGCCCTGCTAATGCAGATAGCAGGTTGATGGCCCTAAGTCTGGGAGATGCAGTGCATCAGGCTGGCAAGTCGATACACTAGTTAGAGCAAGCTGTAGCAGCATCAGCATCTATTGGAGAGAGCACTAAGCACTGTCGTAAAGCATCTGGCCTGGCCATTAAACCAAACTGCACATTTTCCCAGTTTTACAGACTATGGCATTTGCTTGTATGAATAATCATTGTAAAAAAAATGAATGAATATAGACACCAAGAGAGGAAATTAGAACAGAAATTAATTTCTTAACACACATACAGATGAAATTAACGAACACACAATTAAATGACATAGCGGTATATAGCCTTGCAGGTCAACTGGATGTTGGACTATAACCAATTTAACAATCAAGCTAAATATACTGTTATATTCGAGTTTGAATTCGCAAATTGATTACAAAAGATGACCTGGTACTGAGACTGAGAGCGAGAAAGAGAGAGAGAGAGAGAGAGAGAGAGAAGGAGGACTAAAAGCTAAACGGCTGTACTAGGTATTTAAACCAAGTCAAGAATGCTAAACCCTTGCTGAATTGCAGCAATCTAACAGGGGCAGTAGAGCTTCAAGAGGAGGGTTTGCCCTAATTCTCAAATCCTTCAATCTCCAAAGTTGAGCAGAAACATAGGTTGTGGCTTACTATGAGATGATAGTTAGGGACCAGTTTGAGTTCATCGACAGAGGAGAGGTTCAGCAAACAGTTCACAATGCGTTGCATTGCAAGGCCTTCTGATGGTAGAGAGCGATGCGGATCATCTCCCAAATAACGCATAAAGCTATAGCCACTAACTTTATGAGGATTTAGCAATGAAATGAGAAAGGAGAGGAAGACCCTCTAACAGTTTAACTAAGGCGCTGCAGTAATTACTAAGTTACAGGTAAAAATTAACAATAAATATTAAAAAGTTACAAAAGATGAAAGTATTGTGAAGAGCAAGCTGCAAAACTTCACACATATTAAATATTGATCATGACCTTAATGAAATATACCCTAAATGTCTGTAACATATGTCATTAAACTATGTAGACCACCATCTTAAGATGCATACCAAACATTAACAGGGAAACATGTAATGAGGCATTTTTATATCAATTTGTAGTTCATGATCATCTAACCTATTGCTTTACAATATTATTAACTTGGTTAGTGTCCGCAAGTAAAACAACTCTAAATGAGTCCAAACATGTTACTGTATGAGGTGCAGGATGGTTCGCAAGTAAGCGTTAACTGACTTCCTGCTGAAACTGGTGTGCATTGTTTATCTGCTGGCCTGGTCTGGGAGACCAGTCCGTTTGAAGATTATCAATGTAGATATTACAATGGGGATCAAAGCATTTATTGGTGTCAGGTCACAAATGCTGTGTGTATGAATATGACAGTGCACAACAAAATCCTCATGAATGATCTGGTTTTAATGTTAAGGGAGCAGTGAAAAATATCATGTTGAACAGGGGACTGGGGTTCAGTGAAAAGATATTTCTGACAAGGCACGGATAAACAGAAGCAAATAGACTACAGGAAAAATACCTTCCTACAAATATTTAAATTACTATATTTACATCATCTAAAAATCAGCACACTTGTATGTGGCATATTGGCTTTCTCCACCATCAGGAGAACACAGCATGTTTAAAAGAAATACTTACTACCTACAACATTGACCGGCATAAAGAGAGACTTTATGCCTCTATGTGTTGCTAACAAGTTGGCTGCACCCCGGTACTACCCAGCTGGCCCGTATGGTCTAGTACCAACCCTGTGCCAGCCATCCAAGACCTAACGTTGTACGACATAGGCATGCCAGCCTGTGTATGTCTGGGTGGGGGGGGGTGAAGAAGACAGCAGGGGCACAGATAAAACTCAACCCTGCATGGATTCATCACCTGCCATGCAGCATGTAGTCCTATAGGCCACAAACACACACACACACAAACACACGCTCGCAATCTTATCAGTGTCCTCCCCCCGTCCCCCCCCCCCACCTATACACACAAACACATTTACCCTGATCTAATTATTTACCCTGATCCTGAAAATACAGCGAGAAATGAAAACACACCTTTTTCATTATTTTTCATCTTCATTCAAGTGCTTTCCAGCTGACTAAAATTAATATTTATGCTAATGTACAGAACCTCTCCTAGAGATGGGTGACGGGCTTGAATTAATGACATTGCATCGGTGGTAATGTTTGCCGTGTTTCATTTAGTGGTATATCTTTAATTTCCAATAAACACAGTAATTAGGTTTCCACAGAGACAAACTCTGGCTGGCTGCAGTGGCAGCAGCTGTAACCAAATCCGCACAGAGTTAACAGCAGGCGAGAGGACTCTTATTCTAACCAAATTCTCAGATTCAATTATATGTAAATGAAGCCCAGCGCACACACAAGGCCAGCCTTGCACATAAAAACCCAAATAGAAGGAAGAAACACGCAAGTCCATCTGCAGGAAAGAGGGACTATACAATGTTTATACTGTATATC
>JAOEHI010000018.1:7000881-7014866 GCA_025447815.1 Percopsis transmontana | reverse complement strand
CCTAGAAACTAGACAATTCCCCCATAAAAACAGTTAACTTCGAAAAATTTGAAAAAAGTAATTTGTATTATAGGGCGTCTAGAATAACAGATTTGCGTAACAGCTGTTTAACTTTATGCAACACGGTCCCCATGAATTAACCACGATCAAATACTGCATATTTTGATTCAACTTTAACTCTATAATTACAGTGCAGGCATGTGTCACAGGCCAGGGTGAGAGAAGGCTATATGGCATGCATAACGTATGATTACATAACTGATGACATCAACAGCAGAAATTTAGAAATATTCTACAACAGAGACTTCTATATACTGTCTATATTCATGACCTTGATCTGAATAATCATCACCTTTACCTCATCACGCCCCCTGCCCACCCTCCATTTGGTGAAAATGTTGTATGTTTCTGTGTGTCATAAACGTGTAATGAATTTAGTGATAACAGAAAGGTGTCTTAAAGCCCAGAACGTGTTGAGCTAAGCAATGATTTGATAGAATCAAAACTCCTAGATTTCCTTAGATTGTTTGTGTGTGCAGATACTGTAGCTCAGTTTGTGTGTGTGTGTGTGTGTGTCATAAATAATTAATTGAACATAATTCTCAATGTAATGTGGTGTGTTGAATTGCCAGTGATGTAAAATCCCTTTCATTTTTTTTAGGAAACAAGACAAACAAACTTTTGTTAAGTTGTTTCAAGCATGGTTTCAGACTCAGCTCTACTCTGTTTCAAAAGCCTCTTCACATTAGATCATGTGATTAGATTATTATTTGTTTACATTTTTTAAAGGTTACACACACACACACACACATCCACTCACTCTCTCTCACATGCACAGACACACAAACACACACACATGCACACAGTGTTGTTACAATTTTGTTAAAATGTGTTTAATCATTTGTAATTTCCCAGAAATTCTCTCTGGATGTTTTGTTTGTAGATGAGAATCCAGTCTCCTCTAAAGCAGTCCGTGCAGCAACGCCAATCGCATTACACCCTTTCCTTTTTTTGCTTAATTCTACAGGTGGCACGCACAGCAGGGAACATGAGCGCGCATTGTAGGCCTACACTTCACAGGAGAACGGCCAATAAGAAAAAAACTCATCCATATAATGCATTGGCAAAATCTTATTAGTGCACGCCTGCGCTCACAAAGTGACTTTGAATGTTACGCGAGATGAAGTGAGCACAATGAGCGTCTCAAAGTGGCCTTGAGAAGGAGAATGTCACCGTCCGGTCTGTCTTTGGAACAGGATTATCCGTCCCCGGATTGTTGACATTCAGCCGTGGTCGAGGACAGGCGTAAACATCACGGGCACCAGAAGTACTGTTTTAATCGAACATCGCGTTCAGCAACGTGGTGCGCCGAACAGGTGGCGTGAGGAGACTGCGCGCACATAGCGATCCGTGTACAAGCGTACACGCATATTTGTGTCACGTCTCGTATGTGTGTTGCATTTGTGCTTTCGAATGACGTAAAATATGCTTAAAACAACTGCTACCGCTAGCTACTAACAATGATATGATCGCTAAAATTATATCATATCACAAATCATGAATAAATTATAAACCGAACAAACCAAGGGAAGACCGATAGGCTATTTACTATAGGCCTACATTCCGTATTCAACCTAATTCCGAACAGTTGGTTCTGAAAAGGACGTAGGCTATGTCTATATCCTGAATAATCACCAGTGCATTAGTCCATATTCCAGTTAGTAGACCTGTATATAGATGTTCATTTTTTTCTTCTAATTTTCAATTTTCTAATTAAGGACACATATAAACACTGGGGATATTACTGTTCTGATGATAAGTAATTTGAATAGTACCATTTCACTTAGATTTTATTGTGTCACTAAAACAGTTGATCAACTCAAATCCGTACTCAAATATAGACTAGCAGCAGTAGGCCTAGCCTATTACAGAATTATTGATAGGCCTATGCAATCACTAGATTCCACTTAATTATTGGTATATTATCGGTTTGTTGTTGGCAAATAGGCCTAACCTACGTTTAAAGATAGTATCTGCTCTAAACAATCAAGTGATTGGAAGCAAAATAAGAAAGGAGAAAGAGGAGGGAGATGAGAGGAAAGGAGAGGAGGAACGCACGCGGGGTTTCAGGTCAATTTTCTCTGATCGAGATTGCCGCCGGTCGGTCCGGCGTTAACGACGGCCGAAAAGTAGGCCTAAAGTTCACATTAGGCTTGTTACTGGCCACCGCAATAGAAACTTAATCAGTAGCCTGTCAAAAACGGTCTTATCCAAAGAGTAAATTATATTCTCCCTGGAACCCTGTTTTCCCGCCCAGCCCTCTCTCTGGCTTCCATTGTGACGGTAGAGCCTACAGGCCTATAACAGGACAGTTTTATTCTGCAGCTGTAGGAATATGGAAAATCGTCTGCTGCTTTTGAAAGGCAACGCCAACTCGCAGCCCGCCTGTCCCGCCCCCTTACCGGGACCCTCAGCGTGATACTTCATGTAAACACAGACAAAGGCATTTTCAATTGGAGGATTCACGTGGACGGGCTGAACAAGATAATACTTAACCCTGCATCTACAGCCCACACACACGCCCACGTGTGTATGTGGGTGTGGATGTGCGCGCGCGTGTGCGCGTGTGTGAAATTTGTAAAGCTCGCTCACTTATCCCAAACATCTGCAAATTAACCTACTTTCACCCCGAACAGAACAGACACGGAAGCGGACGGCAAAAGTAAAGGGATTTGAACCACCAACCTTTATGCATTCCCGTGAACCTGTCTTTCAGCACCGTGAGTTCGTATATCTTCCCGAATTCCTCAAACAGCGGTTTCAGGTCTTTCTCTTCCAGGTTCCGGGGGATCTGCCCAATGAAGAGCTTGATGGCGTCGTGGTCCTTCATGGGGATCGTGTTCTGACCGACCGAGAGCCCGTTCATCCTGCCGCCGCTGATCGTGGTGCTGAACCCATCCTCCGGCTGCACTCCGTTCGCTGTGACTGTAGCCATCTTTCCTCAATGAGCCGACTCTCTCTCTCTCTCTCTCCCTCTCGCGCTCTCTCTCTTTCCCTCTCGTTGTAGTCAACTGCACAGTGCACACTCCCCCTCCGTTATATTTCCTTTTCCCTATTTCTCTCCCCAGTTCTCGTATTCTTTCTTCCCTGCTCTCCTCTCTCTCTTTTCTCTCTGCAACTCCTCGGTTCAGAATTATTCTTGTGTTTTATATTGTATTGATTTCCATTCTTTCAGCCCGCTCCCAGTATGTTTCTCGCTGGCCGTGTCAGCTGCCACTCCGCTCGTGACGTCAGCTCGTACCCTTCGGACTAGACCCCCTGTCTAATTTGCATAATGATCCCAGATGAGCCAATCGGAGAGCGGTTGTGCCCAGAAGCCACGGGGAGGGGAGGCGGAGTGAGAAACCAAACATTTGTGTAAAAGGAAAGCTCGAGACATTAAAACTACCACCGTCACCGTTGATATTCATGTCAAATCCAATTCTTAATCCGTTTTTAAGGAGATAGAGTGATCTAATCTTATATAGGCCTATCACAGATACGGAAACGTCAGATTGCATTGTGCATTTTATAGAAGTTTGATGGTCAAAATGTATAATACAATATAGGTGTAGGCTACTCTGTAGCCTAAAGAAGGGGGGTGGGGGTGTACTTCAAGATACATTTACAATAAATATAATTGTATGTTGTGTTAATCATTTTAGGCTTAATAAATAGCTCGAGGACTCATTTTAGGATTAAAATTACATGCTGAATAACTGCTATTTGTAGAGCAACAGCAGGCACTCTGAGCACTGGCACTTGATAAAGATATGGTCCTAGATAATGTATTAAATCTGGCAAACAGGGCCAGCTTCATCTCCATCCACAATATGGCTATTTTTCAGAGAAAGTGGGACCTTGGCCAAACTCTGCATTCGAAGGTAGGCTATAGGCGCTAGTATATGTGACGAATAAAAAATAACAATCCATGTTTTTATAGGCTCTCACTTCTACAACACTGCTGGTGTTTGAGCGCTTTCTGTTTGTGTGCAACTTGTGAGTTTGCATCACTGCATGATACATGTTAGCTCGATACAGACAGGTTTACAGAAACAGACTGACAAAAAGAGACAAAAAGGGGCGAGAGAGGGGAATATATAGCTATCTATGTATCCCCTTCTCTCTCACCCCTTTTCAAACTTGCCGGTAGAGAGAGAAAAATAGAGAGAGATAGATGGAGACAGAGTAGTTTTTATTGGTTTGAACCCTCCATCATGCAGTGTGCGATCGGGCACTGTCCACGGTGCTGAAGTGACGCTGTCTTTTTGTGCTGTGCAGTTCAAACCTCTGTCCTCTATCTGACTGTGGGAATGATGAATTCACCACCATGCTCTGAAGAATTGTTTAGTTTTATTCTTGGAGTTGAGCGTGGGTGCATCCAATCTTCCATTGCACACACATTAGCCTACACGAGCACGGAAGTCTAATTAGTGTGAGTGACAGTGTGTGACAGTGACACTGACAGAATCGGAGGCTCAGTTCTGACAGCAACAGTATGATAAAAAAACATGTTTCATATGTTAAACATCCTAATATATTGTGGTCGACATGTTTATAAAATCGGTACAGGCAGCAGTCTGGCATAATGTGGGGACCACACGTCATTAACCTGCTAATCTTAAACCCAGACACCAGATCAGAATTCCAAATAGAAATGCAGTAGGCTGAATAATATTGTATTGATTAGTGCTAAATAGCAGCAAAATTGACATATATTTATACGAGAAAGTCATAGATTCTTAACAGCCAGGCCATTTGTGTTGTGGTTGTGCGAAGACAGACAAATTAAACCAAATCAAAGTTAGAAGAGAAAAACAAATATTTATGATTGTTACTTTAAAAATGCGTTCGCTATACTGTACCCTGAGTTATACCATTACTTTTAGCCAAGTGGCAACCACCATAGCTGAGAGCTGAAGCCACGAGGAAGAGCTTAATATGCACAAATGTAAAGTACACACAAAGTTAATAAATTTTTTCCGTCTCATGCTAATGCTTCGTATTCGTATACCTATATATGAATGGGTATTTCTCCATTAAGATGATATTTAGGCTTCAAGAAGGGTGTGTTGATTCGGTTAGCAAATTGCGAGATGATCGCTTTGGATAAAGGCATCTGCTAAATGCTGTAACTGTAACTGTAATAATAACCTAACAGATGCACATTTAAAGCCAAATCCCTGTCTTCAAAGTGTCTTTCCACAAATCAATGGGTGATGTTATGCACACTATATGTCCGTCTTAAACAGTACAGTCATTCACCAACATTAGGCATAGAAAATAACAGATGTTTTTTTGCATGCCTCTGTACAGTACAGTATGTGTATATGTGTTCACCTCTCATGTTTGAGTGGATCCTCTATAGGGATAAGAGCGTTCTGAGAGAAACTAACAGCAACATCTGCTACTGCTCTGCCTTTGGAGCTCTTATTTATTCATTTTCTATTCAAACGTGTCTTTGTGGACCATCTTTTAAAGAAATGGGATTTTGAAGCATAACAGCATTTTCCCCGCCTGTACCATCAGGGGCATTCATTTTCATAAAGGCATAGCTAATTTAGCTTCAATTTCCCTTATCGGCTGTGTGATTTCTGTTTCCCCCGTTTTTGTCATCTCTCCGCGGGGAACTTTCTCCCGCACAGCTGTGAAGTCTCGGAAACCGCCTGTCAGGAGGAGAAGCAGGTAGCGCCTCATCTCTTCAATTATGCCAGTGTGTACGCAGCATCTTTGTTGGAAGACAGGCAGGCATAACAGAAAGGATGACAGGGTTCGTCTTCTCATGTGTGCCAAGCTCAGCACCTGGTTGGCTGCACGGGGCACGGCACCGCTTGCTTTCCCTGCAGACGGAATAGTCCCCAGCTGTGTTTGTGAAGTGTGTGTGAACTTGCTAGCAGGAGAACACGCAAGAAAGGCTGCCCCTTTTGGATCTTACACACCTGAAGACCCATTTCCCTCAAACTCTTTTTCTAATTATTTCCGGATGAAAAATCTAGTTCTCCATTGGCTTTGAGATAAATATTTCTCAGACGGCACCAGTGCAAAATTACCTAGTAGAATCCCGAAGACAGGACAAAGGTGTCAGCAAAATAGTTAAGCAAAGTATAGCAAAGTTAATTCCAGAACGCCTTCCTCTTCTTTTGATTCAGGTATACTTATACCTGAAATACACAGTACAACTGCTACTTCCCAGAGTGCACCCCTCCTGTTATTATTATAAACATTGTTCACAGAAAAGTCAAGGTGATTTGCAGGAATGTCACAGTGGTCAAAGTTTTTTTTAAGAAGGGTTTTCTGAGACAAGCCGTGCATTGTGTGTAGCAGCCTGGTGTCACAATACCTTGTGTGTTCACTAGCCCATTACACTGGACGTATGGAGCGGGCCAGGTGGAATGTAGGCATGGACATTTTCACAGTCTGTTTTGATATTCATGGCACGACTGCTAGCATGACATGCGACAGTATTATTTTTTTCTGTGTGAATCTCAGAGTATATGTGACAATGCTAGTGGCATTAAACACTGCCTCTGCCTCAGGGCGCTATGCACCCAAACATACATAAACACACACACACACACACACAAACACACACACACACACACACACACACACACATACACATATGAAGGACTCTCTCAATTATCTTTCTACTAAAACATTTCCTCCAAAAGCAATTCAAAATAAATTAAATAGCATTCTTTATTATTTAAGGTTTGTGTTGTTTTAAAATGGGAGGTTACATCACTTTGGGAGCCTGTTCTCCTGCAAATTAATGAATGACAAGCGGACAGCATGCTATAAAGTCAAGTCGAGTGACTAAACTAGAGATAAACAAATGAGAGGTCACAAAGTCCACCGTGAATCATCTACTCTCCGCTGGCTAATGAATCCCACAATCCTCTCTGCCTGCCTCCCCTGAGCATGCTGGGCTGTCAGAGAGTGTTTGCCTCCTTAGCTAACTGTATGTAAACGCTGCATTCCGCATTTTGTTGGCTATTAATGGCAGAGTAAAATAAGAGTTACAGCTTCACACTTTTAAAAGGCATTTCTCCCATGATGAGCACCTCTCGATGTTCCTAGGTCAGCAGTAGCCTTGAGTTTAAGGATTTGGATTTAATGATTGTTGGAAAAGGTCGGTGTTTGTGTTGGTTGTTGCAAAATGCCACTGCAGTTTGCGTAAGTTGTTGCTAAGGTTACAAATATCACTGTGTGCCCATGTACATTGCCATGGCATAGTTGTTAACAGTACAGTATAAAGTGTGGATTTGTGCATCGTGTACTTCTCTGTCAACGTAGGTCTCATTGGATTGAATAAATGGTTGTTTTAGGGACATCTATCTATCAAATCTGTTATTATAACTCCAAATTCCACCAGAATTCTACTGTGATTTTTTTCCTTTATTTTGTCTTTGGGTCAGAGATGGAGGAACAACATATCAGCAAGTGTCTACTAAAGTAAATGCTGTAAATGTAAACATATCAGGGAATATGTACTGTATCATCATTGCATATTTTGATGTTAAATGAATGTATGTCAAAGTTTTATGAACTTTAATTACTCACTCACAACACACTAATGCATATAATTTGCCAAGACCTGTGCAAACCCTGACTGTTCTATGTAGAATAAGCCTACGCTCATATCCCAGGCAGCTTACACAAGAAATACAATTAGAAAGCGTGGACAGAGAGAATAGCCTGTGTGGTCAAAAATGAGATCTAACAATGAACTGTCTGACAGAGTAAAATATAGTATATGATCTGCAAATATAAACCAGTAAAATTATACCTATGAATATACAGTACTGTATATGAAAAAAGATTCACTCAAAGTTTCATTTCAGAAATAAGAAAGGCATACCGTTAAACATATAAAGAAACAGGATTATGGACTTGAGATGAAACATTTGGAAGTTGGTGAATATCAAAACATAACAAAACAGCATAAAATATTGACAAATATAAACAACTATATATAAAGACTCAGGGGGCGGTTGCACAAACAACTTGAGCTAAGATTTTCTGAGTTAAGGTTTCCTTAAAATAAAATCTGTTGCACAAAACACCCTTAGGACTTCTCCTTAAAATGTCCTTAACATTTTCAAGTATTTAAGATTTTATCTTCTCCTTATCTTGGTCTTATACTTAACTAATTCCTTAAAGTTTGTTAAACTGTTTCACAAAAGACCTTAGCAACCAAAGTAGTCAACCTCTGACTCTATCTTAACCAGTTTTGTTTGATTCCCTCCTGTAACTCTCTTTTTAGCCAGAAGAGACAAGTTGTCATATTGTAGTTGTACCTCTTGGATGGACCTCTTTATTACACTTCTTGAATTAATTTTCAATGCAATTTCCTTACACATTCGCCGTTTTCTGTTTTCTGTTATTTGCGGAACAAATTTACATATACTTTGTTTTATTGTATTCCTCCAGAAGTACAATATTTTCCTCCTCTGACCAATTTGTTTTCCTTGTCTTCTTTTCTTCCATTTTATTTTACTATAGGCCAACTTTGTGAGGTGATAACAGGTATCACAAGCAGGTGTGAATGCAAGCAAACAGTCTCCATGGAAACAGTAGAATTTTACAGCTGTAAAATCTCTTTCAATGCAGTAAATCCCTTTCGTTTTTCCTTAACTAAGGAAACCTTTTAAGGGATTCTTTGCAACACCCTTAAGTAAATTCCTCAACTGAAGAGAAATTAAGCCTTTTTTTGTCATACTTTAAAGCGAATATTTTCGGTGTTATGTGCAACCGGCCCCTGGCTCTGCAAGCTTGTCAAGCCTTATCAGTTGTTTGAATCTTTTGTGTATTTTTCTTTTTACTATGCATTTGGTAATAGCCGTTTGATCAAGGACATTGTTTTACTGTAGACTACTTTCTTGACAGCTGGAGGTGAGCTGAATTGGCTTTACTCAGCAGCACACACAGTGTTAATGGACTGTTTCACGACAGAGCACAGTTGTCATAGCAGTCTATTTATATTTTCTGGGTTGCCCAGCAGGATCGTCGGTGTGGCGTTTGAAGCTTAGCCGCTGACTCACAAACAGCCTGGCTTCACAGATCCCACACAACTAGTTCCCAAGCTGTTCTGGCACACATGTCGCCTCCGTCAAGCCGCTTAGAGACTGAAATAATATAACGTGTTCTCCACCAACTCTATTTTTCATTAGCTTTTAGCACTCTGTTGTGCAAGCTGTTTGATTTGAGCGCCACTGTCTTCAGAGGTTCCACGCAGTACAAGTCTCACTACTTCTGAAGCCTGAGTAGGAACCTTATCTTGTTTTGTAGTCCAGAAATAGGGAACGTTGTGAAGTCAAAGGCAGAACCGTGAGCCAAACAGGTAATTTGAAATGCTTGATAATGTTTGGAGCTGCTGTTGCAATGCTCGTTCTTTGTCTGACTGACAACTCCCAAAGTCAAAGTTGTACTTTATGTTCGAAACAAGAGTTCAGAATCAGAGGATAAATATGGGAATGAAAAGTGTTTGGATAAACCTCCCCCAATACCTGTTTACTTAAAGCGATCTTAAACTTTAGTAAGACCCCTGAATGTATTCCCTACCTCATTATACTGTCCACACGCTGAAATTACAGATCAAATATTTGATTTTATTGCTGTATTTAATTTAGTCGAATCTATAATTTTCTCCATTAGATTTCAAAGGTTTTACTAATTTAAGTTAAGTGACATGAATAAGGATACGGACACACACTCTTTTCACAGTACATGTTCTCATAAAATTCCTTATAGACTATAGTTTCTACTATATATGCATATGTATGTGTGTTAGTTTGTGCACATTTGTGTGTGAGAGTGTGTGTGTATAACCTATATAATACACAAAGTAACATAGTTATGTGGCAGGATGGAAGCTAGCTCTCTTCAGATGTGTGAGGACCCAGGGGCTTGCTGGAATATTGTGTTTGGCTTTTTTAAAAGGATATTGTATTCCCAGCAGTAAGCAGCCCTTCAATGTAATGTTGTTTATGGTGCTGGGAGCACAAGATATCTTTGGATGCTGAAGGATGTATTTTGTGCAAATACACAAAAGGTTGCACACTGAACACAGCTCTCTTGTGCTGACAGAGTACAAAAGGTCAACGTGGCCTGTTACATAAATTGATCTAAGCCTCCGACTTGCCCAGAATAATTCTCTGGAATGGAACAAGCTTAACATACTGTAGTGTTGCATGTTAAATAAAGACTGACCACGATCACAACTCTGAAAGTTAAACAAGGAATACGATTAGTGTTTATTTTGTAATTCACCTGTCTAGTGCAAAATTCACCTATATTATATCATCTAACATGCAACAAGTTGGCAAGGTAAATAAACTATTACTATAAATGATTATTGAATTCATGAAATGTGGAGAGGAAGGGATTATAAATAGAATTTCTTTCTGATAAAAAAGAAATACAAACAAAAATACACACATTCTTCGCCTTTTCTAAAAATCCGTTCTCCTTTACAGAGAAACTTCAGTAGAGCTCTCTAACAAAGGCAGAGCAGCAAACCTCCCTGCATCTATTGTTCTCTGATGGATCATTTGTGACGTTCCCACGATAAATCTCCTTTCTATTTTGGGCTTGTGACATCGTCTACCTGTAGCCTGCAGCTCGCCAGCCACCACCCAGACAGTGACTGGCCTTATGTTTGGTCGAGTGGCTTCCTCCAAGCACTGAAAGTTAATAAATTCTTGGCCATCTGTTTCCATACCGCCAGTTTCTATTACCAGGTGACCCCCCCCCCCAGCCCTCCATCTAATTAACTCTCCTCCCTCTCCTTTTTATACACGCAGTAAAAGTGGGCAATAGGGAATGAGGAATTGTGAAAAACAAACAACTTGCTAACCCAGTTGTTATGTATGTATACTGTGTCGATCGTCTTCCCTACTGGACTATGTCCCAAAGTACATGTGGAGGTATGAGTGTGGTTTAGCGCTGTCTGTGAGGGGGAGAGAACGTGTTGGGGGTGTGGTTCACGGAACTCCCGGAATTGGGAGCAGGTGTGGGGGATTAACTAATCACCTGTCTCCATATATAAGCAGGCTTGGATGGCACAGTGGGGTTTAGACATGGATGCAGAAGGTGAAACGCTGGACCCGTCCATCACTTGGATTTACTCACATATGTGATTGACATGATGAAAAGCTTGATAATAAATCTGCTTGATATGGCCTGCTCAACTGAACCCACTTATGTGGAAGTGAACTTTGTCACAGTGGCGCCTGAACAGAGACAGAGCAGACGTGTCGGAACCGGTGCGATCACTCGCAATGTTGGCAGAAATGCTGCAGCGTATGGCCGACATGCAGGAGCGACAAGCGGCCCTGCAAAGCCTCCCCTCCTCTCTGAGCCTCAGAGTGGTGACACCTCCAAAAGAGACCTCCAACCGTGACCAATGTCTGTTTTGTGTCTGTGCCAGACACAGCTAATTTCCAGTACACATTCTCACAATAGAGGATTAGGCCTAAAAGGGCCTCCAAACGTGTAAATCCCCCATACCCGCAATACTCCCCTCTTAAGTAACCACCTTATTTGGGCATTTTCCCCAAACAGGAAAAACATAAACCCTAACTCAACTGCCCACAACCACAGAAGCTAAGATGCTTATCGGAGCAGACCCATGTAACACGTTGTGTAGAGCAACACATCAGAACATCTAGTATTAGGAATCATGGAAGAGAGCAGACAAATAAATCTGTGGGGATTTATACCTGCAGCTGTGCATTCCTCAAAGGTCCAGGCGGTCCTTTGAGGAATTTCATTTGGTGACTCATTTAAACAAACATAGCTAGGAGTCCTTATTTTTATCAAAACACTTATTTTTAACAAAACACATTAAACTCTGTAGAGCATCATTTTAAGATTAATACTCAACATTGTTACGTTCTGAAAAGAGATACATATTGTAAAACATTAAAGCATTATTCCAATTTAAAATGTTAAACCAGAGATTTTCCAGATTAAGTTAGGATTACCGTGTCTGTTCTTCGTGGATTCCGAAAATGTTGACTATTCCGAAAATGCTACTTTTAAACCTATAATATTGACTTAAAAAAGAGCTAGGACTGTTTTACAAAGCTTGCTGTTTCTCCAGACATAAGGTGTCAAGTGGCCTGTTGAAATTTTATGACCAAAGCCCCCTCACCCCCCAACACACACACACATTCCTCTCCACAGACACTCATACACAGATTCAACAAAATAAATCCTCATTTAGAAGTTTAGAGAACTACATCTTTAATGAACATAGATGTAATACACACACAAAGGATTCAGATAATGTGATGTATTTCACTTGAATGTTATGTAGCTTAGAGATGAAGTAGGTATATACAATTATATACACACATGTTATGTTCCCTATGATTTTTGACTTTTCCAGAGGTGGAAAAGTCAGACTTCAGAAAATAAAAGTCTCTCTACTTTTTCCTTCTGCTTGTTCACTTAATAAGGTCATTTCAATTACAAGGACTAATAATTAAAATCACCTGGTTTAGGGATACAGCAAACCAAAGGTAACCAGGCAGTGGCAAGAAAACCAGACAGCTGTATGGAACAAAAAAAAGAAGCTAGGCCTGGCATGGAAGCTGAGCAAAACACGTGGAAACATGGGGGGCTAGGTAGGAGACAAAGAGTTTATGAAACAGGTAATCCAAAGACACAATGACATTCTATGACAGCAACAATGACAACGACACAGACATTGAAAATGACAATTGACAGAGACGGGGGAGAACACAGACTAAATACACTGGGGATGATTGGGAAACGGGAAACAGGTCAGGGCGGTGCAAGGGAGGGGCTGGAAGAAACACAGGGGAACAAGGTAGAGACACTATGGGAACATGGAAAAGACAACGGGGAACACAAATACAAGAGACAAAATAAACAGGGACCAGGCGGGGGCATGACATTTTCAGGAACACACTCTTGCATCTTTTACCTTTTGCTAACACGTGCTGTGACGCATGCTCACGTTACGTTGTTTCCATTATATTCTCACCCCGGGAGAAAAACTATTTTAGTAACTTTCATAATACCCTTTATCTTTTTGTTTCTTAGTAACTACAAGCCTTGTGTTGCCTTGGGAGAATCTTCTCTAGTTTCATATTTTTTCTTATTCACGTTATTTTTAAGTTCTATAGTTTACATATATTTTTATAACTCCCTTACTCCCTTTTGAAGTGCCTTAGAAAGTAACTTGCAATCACCTAAATCAAGTAAGGACATTTTTAAAAATTATTTTTGACCAAATAAAAACTAGCTTTTTGTAGATGGCATTTGGATGGTCAGGTGAGAGACCTTGCGAGTGAATCCTAGATGAAAAAAGTGGGCTTCGCCGGGACAACTGGCATGGATTATCACATCGGCATAGATACTACGTCAAAGAAACAAACTATAGACGTACTCATATCAAAGTTATAGTGTGCTTCCCACTTTATTTTGAAAGTAAAGACTCATTTAAAAGACTTTGTTGAGAGGCTGGTGTGCAAGGCTGCTGGCTGCAACATAAATCCAACTGCATCTGAGGAGAAGGAAGAGAACCGACGCCCCACTGCAATGGCAAGAAAATAAGTTGTTGCACTGCAGTCATTTCGTGGAAGCAGGGAACCACCGCCGGCTGTGCAACCAAATGACCAGAGGACATCAGGACGCCAGGAGTCACCATCAGCTGCGCATCCAATGCAGTTGGAACACATAGCCAACACCCCTATGAGCTATTTGCCGCGTGGCCGGGAAAGACCTCACCAAATTCTCTATTTTGCTCAGGTTTGCACTGGTTGTTAAATGGTAAAAAGGTTATATCTACAAACTTTTCTTTTCTTTCTTCCCACTATTTGCAAAACCCTTCCCCAGTGTAACGGGTGGCTGAACGTGAGTGCAGGTGCAGAGTAACGTGAAGCAAAAACGGATGAAAAGCAAAAACTCCAACG
>JAOEHI010000018.1:6984175-7000781 GCA_025447815.1 Percopsis transmontana | reverse complement strand
TCAAGCTAACAAACTAAATGAGTGAATATGATTATATTAATACATATGAATGTAGGGTATTTACCACTGCAATAAAGGATGGGCCAGTGGATCCAGTTTGTCCATCTGCTTTTTAATCTCCAGATATGAGCCCTGAAAACAACACAAATATTACTCCACTAAGCACACCATCATTGCTGTAACATCAAGTACTGTACATATGTACTGTATGTATGTACTATATGAATGTTGTACTGTATATGTTCAGTGTGTATGTACTATATGTATGTACAGTATGTTTTACACTACCATTCAAATCCATCACTCATGTTCCAATGGCACGTTTTGTTAGCTAATCCAAGTTTATCATTTTAGAAAACCGTTCTATTATGTTGGCACATTTGAAAACTGTTGTGTTGACTAAAGAAGGAATAATTGACTGGGACGTGAAATATACCTTTGTTTTCCAATGTAATGAAATGAAAATTGATACAATCATACGATAACACAGTAATAGAGGATTTTATTTTATTCCACATTCATTTTCCAAGATATTATCACATTTTTGTGAAAAATGCTGGTTACACATTTACATGTACAGCATTTAGCAGACGCTTTTATCCAAAGCAACAGATCAACAGATGAACTGGTTAACCACTAGTTTTTGCAAGCAGATAACATTCTCCTAGAATAAGGACAGCATCATGTAACAACGTTACTTCACCTATGCATTTGCACAACATTACTCAAAGGTTTATCTTTCACTCTTCAAACAGTCAATAATTGCTAACTGCAAACTTAAAATTCTTAGAGCTGATTTAACCGAGTAGAAAGAAGTTAATTTTTTATTTATTTTTTTTAAAGGGAGGAAAAGAGGATAGAATAAGCATAGTTGGTAGTGATTCTGCTGTTCTGACCACTGCAGGAAGCTCATTCCACCACTGCGGTGCCAGGACAGAGAAGAGTCTGGACTGGGCTGCGCGACCCTTACGTGCAGCTCGTAGCGACGACGGTGCCAGCCTGCCAGACGAGGTGGTAGATCTTAGTGCTCTGGCTTGGGCTTGGAATCTTACCATAGCTTGGTGGTAGAGCGGGGCGGTTCCTTTTGCTGCCTTGTAGGCCAACACTAATGTCTACACCAATTGACGTAAACCGATTACGCCACCTGACGATGTTGCTTCTAGTCAAAAGCTAATGAAAATGAAGCAATTGACTCAGATAATCAAGCATGACAGTGAAGGTCAATTAAACTTTGTTTTTATTGTGATTTGACTCAAATAGTCAAAAAAAGAGATTAGAAGTGACATTTTCAAATCAAACAAAATTCATATTTTTCGGACAAGCATTCAGAGAACAAGCAGGGCGATCTTGTCTTGTCCAATACATGTGCATGTGTGTGAACATGAAGAAGGACTGCATGTTAATGTGTACATGGGTAAATTGGTAACACAAGTATCACATTAACATTTACAGCATTTAGCAGACGCTTTTATCCAAAATGACTTACAATTAGTACATTTGTCAAATAGCTGAATAGGTCATACACCAGTTATTGTAACAACATTCTGTTACAATAATGACAGCAGCAGTCATCAGGGCTAACTTAGCTAGACATTTTACAACATACTTACAAACATTACCTTAAACATTACCTTAAAATATTCAATCCTCAAAATAATTGCCAACAGCCTAAATAATAAAAGTGCTTAATTTTCAAAGAGCCGATTCTAGCATAGAGTAGGACAGAGACAGAAGATAAAGAATCGTCATAGAGAACTTAGTTAGTGGTAGTGTTATGGGGTAGGTAGGTAGGTCAGCGGCCGACGTACCAAAGTGGATTCTAAAGAGGTGGGTCTTGAGTCTCTTGTGGAAGACAGGTCGAAACAGTCGAGACTGGAAACTCATGCGCCCTCGTAGAGATGGAGGTGTCAGATGACCAGTCGAGGAGGTAGATCGAAGGGCTCTGGTTGAGGCCTGGAACCAGACCATTGCTTGTAGGTAGAGCAGTGCAGTTCCCTTTACTGCCTTGTAGGCCAACACCAGTGTCTTGAATCAGATGCAGGTCATTATGGGGAGCCAGAGTAGGTCTCGGAAGAGGGGGTTTACATGGGAGAACTTGGGTTGGTTAAATACCGACATGCGGCAGCATTTTGAACACGCTGTAAGGGTTTGGTTACAGAACTTGGACCAGGACCTGCCCCACTTTTCTTGTGAGGAATGGCTTTATCCTCCTGATGTTGTAAAGGGGGAATCTGCAGGCACAGATCGTTGCGGAAATGTTGGCTGCGCCGGACAGTTGGTTTTCCAGGATCACGCCAAGATTCTTCACAGTTGCATGTAGCAGTTGCATGTAGCTGTTGCATGCAGCTCACTTCCACTTCACCCACCATCTGGAGGACCTGTCCCACAAAAGGTAAATATCTGCATATCTGACCAGAATGAACTTTCCTTTCAGATCCTGCTGACTTGGTAGATGTTGAGGGAATATTGGATCAGGGTAGATGGATCATAACACAGATGCCAGGTTTTGAACAGGAACATGAAATTTCCCTCCACTATATTTCAGCTGGCTCTTCAAAGGTCACTGAATCTTGAGTGTTCCTTTCACAGCACGGAAATTTGTTGGGACATATACATTTACAGCATTTAGCAGACGCTTTTATCCAAAGCGACTTACAATCAGTACATTCGTCAATAGTTGAATAGGTCATACACCAGTTATTGTTAGCAAACGACATTCCGTTTGAATAATGACAGCAGCATGTTATTAGGGCTAACTTAGCTATACATTTTACAATTTATATTATGAATTATTAATATATCATTCAATTCTCATCATACTTTGCAATGGCTTCCTCATTATGCATGGGCTCAGGATTGGCTAGATGCTGAATTTGCTCATCTGCTGAAGTGTTCATAGATGGTGGAGTTAAATTGAGAGTGTCCTTTTCTAGAACAGACGTTTGAATTTCAGGAAAATGTAGGCGGGGTTAGGTATGTGGGAGGGGCTTCAATGATTGACAGATGCATCTATGGAAAAAAAGAAGGCTGTTATATTGTAATAATTATGAAATAACACCAAGATCAAGCAACATAATGACTTTGCCCTAGCCTTACAGAGCCTAATAACGAAGTTGTGGATACATTTCCATTTTGTTTGAAAAATATAACACTGAAAACTTGAAAATAGTATCTACATAATAAGTCTACGTATAATCTTAATCTAAATTTGTAGACACCTATGTATAGGGTTGGGTACCGAAACTCGGTACCTGTATGACTGACCAATAACGCAGATTTTGGTGCCTCATTTCGGTGCCAGTTAAATGCCTGAGCTGTCGATTATCTAGCCACAATAAACGTGCCTAAATTGCTTAAACATGCTTAAAATGCCTAAAGCTAAACTTTGGATTCAGACACCGCGGCGACGTGCAACAAATGTTTTACAAAAATTGCGTGTAAATGGGGAAACACATCAAAGCTAATAAAACATTTGAGGACACATGGGATAAACTTAAAAGCAGAGCGATGCATTGTGTTCCGACAGCTTGCAGACATCAACTGGCAGTGTTGGTGTCCCGTTGTTTTGTGTCTCTTTTTTTAAAGAATCGGTTCAGGCAAGGTTTAGAAACCGGTAACGTTTTAAATGTATCAATTGGCACCGGTATCATATAAAACCCAAACGATACCCAACCCTACCTATGTAAGCTTCTGACCTCAGTGTAAAGATGTTAAACATAATACATAAAGTAAATATAAATGTTCACAATTATTATGAATTATGAATTATGAATGTTTCCTGGGGTCATACCATTTGACATGTAAACAAGTAGACCTATAGCCATGTTCTAAAAATGTCAAATTATCTAATTTTAAAGAAAGTTACTAACCTTGTCATACAGCAGTCAGGGTCATCAGGGGTCCTCTCTGAGACATAATTTGCTGTCACATGGTCTTCTTGCATATTATCAAAAAAATGGGTCCTTGAATGTTACACCACTGGGTAATAAATAATTACCCAGATTATTTATAATACCCCTAACAATGATGCTTTATTACTTTTATTTATTATTAATTAAATTTAATAATAAATAAAGATTATGCCAAACTTATGTATGTAAGAATGTAGTAATTTATATATATTTTTTTTTTATCCCTTTAAAATAAATTAAAAATACATGGACACAAAAATATGAGGATCACGTCATCAACCCATATATGTATCTATGTATGTATGTCTACAGTATGTGTGTGTAGCAGACAATCCCTCCTTCATGCCCCCCACCCCATACCTGGGTCATTTCTCGGATGGACATCACACTGTCCAGTGCTTTTTGCAGTCTCTCATAGTTTTTCTTCTGTGAACAAAGAAGCCAGAGATGGATGGATTTTGGGGGGGGGGGGGGGATTTGGGGGGAATAAACAATTAAATTAAGTCACTTCATTATAAGACACATGATACAAAAGGGGCCAAAGCTCAACCAGGAAGACTTTCTTTTCTTCCTTGTCTAGTCTCACTTTCTGGTTCGGAGATTTTCACTCAGCCAATGAGAGTTGACACCTTCCCTAGGAACCAATCGTCTCGCTGTCCACAAGTCAATGTTCTCCTATTTTCTGCTGTATCTCTGCAACACTATTGTGTTCATACATGTTTAATACATTTTGACCCCCCCTCACGGCCCCCCTAGACTCTCCTGGTTAGGATACATTTTCCTCTCCTACTTTTTTAGAGCATTGCTAGGATGAGTGATACCTTTGGGTTGAAGGCCAGGGTTTTGGGGTCGTTAGGGTCTACTACAGACGGGTAGGGTTCAAAGATGATGCTCTTACGAGGAGACTCCAAGGCCGCGCGACACATCGCAACCAAGAGATCCACCACCTACAGAGAGATAGCAACAATACTGTTTATATACAGTATATTTCAGGTATTTGGCTTAAGCCTGGATCTAAAGTGAGCAAACTGCAAACTATCCAACACTGGAATAAGCATAAGGTGATATTGAACATTTGTTAAACCCTCAAATCTAAAGCTTCCTTAACTCAATATCTACAAACTGACTTTTAACATCGTTAGCTTCCATTGTACCTGTATGTGGTAGCTGTCTGAATCTTGTTGCGAGATACATTTGACACAAGAATGTTGTAAACACCAGCAAACATTTGGCAAAACTATGAGAAACAATGGAAATCCGTAGAGGTTGCAAAAACAACACCGATAGATTTGGTTCATAAAATACAGAAACCATTTAATCCAGAATGTCTGTGTGGAGACTAGTGTTGTCACGATACCAACATTTTGTTTCGATACCAAGTCATGAATTTCAATTTTGATACTTTTCTCAGATGTCAATTTTGTGCTTTATTTCAATTGTGCATTCGGCAAGGTGCTTAGTGAAGTTTACGTGATCCCTCACTTGGTTTTCACCAGCTTAAAACATTTTTTAACAGACGGGCCTCATTGTGTCTGTCGGCTTGCCCTTACTGTCGCCGATGTAAGCAAAATATTTCCATCTGATATTTCTGGAAGCCGCGGTAAGAGGCCAAGAGCACTCTAACTTGCAGCCATGCTCTCGTTTTGTCACATCACATGAAAGCTGCAGCGTGCATGAGAGACAGAAACGGCACGTCCACAGGGAGTGGAAGCAGAGCGCTGCACATACACACACAAGAAATACGGCTCTAAAATGTACCGATACTAATAAAAGGAGGTATCATATTGTTTTTAACAGCCGGGTTCGCGATACCTTTTTAACATTGGTATACCGTGCAGCATTAGCAGAGAGATACTGATACAGTCAAAGGGCATAACGAATGTTCAGTATCACATTACGTGCAAATACACATATTTGAAAGTACATTCAATCTTTATAAAACATTTGCAGTTTATCTTATGCATGCAATTTAACAATAACTGAGTAAGGAATGTAGTCTAGTATTTATAGTCATATAAAAGACAACACACAAACCATACATAGGGGTAATTGCACACAGCATATACACTGGGGTTGTGGTGTGGTGTACTATTTATCTGTGTGTGTGTGTGTGTGTGTGTGTGTGTGTGTGTGTGTGTGTGTGTATGGGTTTATGTGTGTGTGTGTGAGACCTCTGCTCCTGTGGCAACCTCTTCAGCAGCGCCAGACATCACACCCAGTGTGTAGAAGGAAAATACACACAGTTCCCTGGTGCATACTGCAGGCTGTGAACACACAAAAATCCACATGTAAGCATGCAGTTATATTTTCCTCTATTTTTTCCTCTAATTAATCTAATTCATATTTATAGTTAAAGGTCCAGTTTAAGTGTCAGTTTACAGTATAAAAACAGCTGTGTTCAGGGTAAAACTGCTTATTGGACCTTTATTATATATATTTAACAACCAAGTGTCATGAGGTTTGATCATTTCGTACAGTTTCAGCAGGATACCTTCAACATAGATCCGTTTTGAAAGACGTGTTGCTCATCACAGACCACACAGTACTCATTCAAAGTTGGAATCCTCTGCTCCGAGTATTTCATGATCTGTTAGGAGACAAGCACATCAGTTTCCCTGGCAACAGCACCTTTACAAGCTAGACAGGAGGACAGCGATGGAGTAAGACAAGGTTCTCATAAGGCTTGTGTGATAAACTTTAAAGTTAAAGGTACACTCCTTAACTGTGATAGCGCTCAGGAACTGTGAAATACTACTATTGACCAACCAACAAAACATCCTCAGGCAAAGGATAGCTGATAACCTGCCAATTTAGGAGAAACTCGTGTCTATTCCCACAGTCAGTGGGTAAGACAAACTTAACAGGGTTGGTTTACTGGCAGAGCTCACCTGCACTAAGAAGCCGTACTCCAGGGTAGGGATGTTCTTGCAGTGCCCGCCCGCCTGGGATGAGAAAAACAATTCTATCAGCTGGCGCGTGGTAATCTGCGCTGGGGCCCTGGCAGCGGGTACAGCCACAGTCTGATGAGTTAAGTGAAGACAAAGCATTATGGGAAACGGCACACCAGCCATGTTACGGGGGGGGTTGATGTGATTGACTAATGGAGTGGGGGAAGACAGACAGAGACAATACGTAGAACACAATAATACACAGTAATATTCAGACATGAGTATTGTTTTATGGATGTAGTACTGCCTCCCTGCATTCTCTTCTTTATGTGATCAAGTTCATTTAGGCTACAAATCACTTGTCACACAATCAAGTCACTTGTCACACAATGGAGGTCACTTGACTGAAGTGCTAAGGGATTACTTCAAAACCAAACAGCATATGGACTATATGGTCCAATGGGGGTGTTTATGCTCTTTTTAGTTATATATTCTGGTGGACCAACCACTGCTGTTTGATGCTGATGTAATTTTGTGTTGCACCTAGACAGCTTAATATGAAGACCATCTGAAGGTCAAATGGAAAAGCTTTCATGAAAATGACTTGGACAGAATCATTATTTTAGTAAGTTTATCAGTAAAACTGACATTTATATGAAAACGTTTCAGATTATACTTAAAAAGGGATATGTACTTGACAAGACAAGACAAAACAGCTGTTAGGAAGAAGTGCGTGTGTGTGTGTGTGTGTTGGGTCAATACACCATAGTTTACACAATGGATTTATGGATTAAAAAGTTTATTTTAGGCACTTTGCCCATGTTGTTATGCAGAACAGGAGAGTTTACTTCCCGTAACAACATTAGTAATGCTGACAAACATTCACATATAATCGCTGTTGTGAAAAAAACTCGTAACTTTATTTTAGCAAGACTCATTTAATGGCTCATGGGAACCTACAGTAGATTTTGGTAAGACAGTTTAAAGATATTTATATATTGTTCAAAATGTAACCTTACCTCCTGTAACCTATAAATGTTGTAGGAGAAAGGTATGTGCGTAAAAAAAGAGCAACAAAATGGCACGTTCAATAAATACATTTTTAAGTGTAATACGTTTTTAAGTAATAGACTTGGTAAGTTGTCATCTATTTCTCTATGAACAAAAAAAATAAATAAATAAATAAATAAAATAAAAAATCTGATTTTCACATAAATATCTCTATTACAGTTCGTCTTCAACACAGGTTTTTCAACCCTGGAATATTTAAACTGTCTCTCTAATGGCACTGGGTACATTGATTTATCTAACCACTTTCAAGTCAAAGCAGTAGCATCGCTAGAAACAAGCCAACACTGTTGATTGGGGAAATCTGTGTTGTACCGTGGTTACAGAAATCAGTTAACCCAGGTCAAAAAGTGAGAAAGAGATGAAAAAGTGAAATAATGATGGGCCCAGAAGTTCATATTTGGGCTATAACGGGGTTGGCCGGCTGCTCTGACCTGGCTGTTGGGAGGGTAGCTGTATAACTCTCCTTTAGGGTTCTTCATGGTACAGGAGATGGAGCGGTTCATGAGGCGCGTCACTCTGAGCTCTGGGACGCTCAGTTTCCCCTTCAAAACAGAGTCCTGGATCAGAGGGAAACTGGGAGACCTGGGAGATAGGATCAGAGTTATTAAAGTTTATTGAATCGAAAACCAATACTGAAGCTAAACCCCCACAAGTCCCCCCCCCCCACACACACATTTACTACCAACACTAAATAATTTTACTAAAATGAAGATAATAAATAAATAACAAAATGAAAATACAAACAACAAGGTGTAAACTACCCGTTAGAATGCAGCATGCCAGCACCATCTCATATACTAGGCATATGGCAGACAGACAGACAGACAGACAGTCGTACTTGGGGATGGGGGAGAAGATGCTGAGCCCAGCGCGGAACTTCTTGATTGTTCCTCCAGCTTTGAACCAGCTGTGTCTTTTCTCCTGCTGGGCCTTTAGGAACTCATTACTGAGGTGTCTCCACTGCTGGGAGGTGAACGTGCTTAGGATCCTGCCAGAAAACCACCCAATCCCAGACAAGACGTGGCTTTAGTGGGCGTAGTTTTAACTGTAGGCCTTTTTATACAGAGATCCCGCAATAATGCCGTTAAGAAGACCCCTCATTATGCCGCCTTTGCTTGTTTATACTGAACCAAACAGATGTGGCATATCGCCGCCCCATTGTGTCCTTTTACATAGCAATTCGGTGTTCCGGAACCTGAGGAGTGTTCAAAGAGTGTGACATGTAGCACAACATACACGTCGGAAATACGAATACCCCTAGCATACCGGTGTTGCTTTCAAAACAACAATGGCAGTTGAACTGAGTGTTGAGGTACTTTTGCTTTTTGTGCATCATATGCAACATGTTGATGCGTACAGAACGTTTGGTTCTTCTTAGTACATTTGTGCTGGTCACACACATATTTGAAAGATCTATCACGGCCCTGTTTGTGGTGGTTTATACTGTGTGTTTTTATACACGGAAGAGATGTTATGACCACTTGCCTAATATGCTGTTGGTCTGTGGCTAAGCAGCCCCATACACAGCAGGGTGTGTTGTGACACATTCCTCCCGTAACCATCATTACAATTTCTGAAACTTGTGCCACAGTAGCCCTTCTGTTGGTTCGGACCAGGTGGGACAGCCTTAGTTACCCTCGTGCATTGATGAACCGGGAGCAACCCAAAAGCTTTGTCATCTGGCCATAACTGGCTCATTGGCGTACATTGTGGGGTGCTCAATAAGGGCATGTAGAACCCAATAATGTAATAAATTCTCAATATTGTAATAACTTGGCCAATGTTGTAGTTGCATGACATTTTATGTAAATTAGTTATTATTTTCAAATAGGCAATGCTATAATCATGTCTAATAACATAGTAGTACTCCGTTTTTATCTGTGAATATTACACTGCGCTGTACTGCCATTGGTCTATGGTAGAAAACCCAATAAATCAGTTTGACATAACAGTGTATACAGTAGATGTGGGTATTCTAGTCAAGCCCTCTGATAAGCCCTAAGTTAAGCACATTTTGTCTGATATAGGCTGATATATACTACCCATTCCATACTGCAAATTAAAAGTTTATTAAATAACCCATATTACACGCTACATTTCTCACAGACAGATTCCCTCTTGCACTTTTTCGGGATAAAGTCCAGGTATTGTGCAGCACATTGTCTAAGTCCAAGCTCATACCACCTAAACGAGGCATACTAGTTGTTTCTGACATTATAACACCCCCCCCCCCCCACCCCCTCCCTTTCCAATAAGGTGAAATGATACAATTGCAAATTACCTATAGAAACTGGTGTACAGTGTTTTTTGTATTGATCTTGTATTTGTTGTATGGATTTCAATGATTTGTCTACAAATAGGTGACATACTGTCAATACTCTCTTAATGTCACTGGGGAGCAGGCAGTAGACTCCAAATCCAACAGAAGATTGATATGTATTTCATTGAACCATATAGTACATCATTTCAAACCATTGTTTTTAGGATTAAGTGTTTGGATTGTAATCGGAATGCTATGTACTTTAATTCTAATTCATTATTGGTTAAGACATTTATTACATTATTGTTACATTATCGGGAAATTAATAAATTATTGGGTTCTACAGGGCAAAATACCCTATCAAGATAGATAGACAATATTTAATTTAAATTATAGAGGACAATACTTTTTTTTCTTTATTAAACCTAAACACAAACTTGTGGATTAATTAATTTGTTTGTTTTTCTGAACAAACCAACAACTAAAAGTGGGTTTACAACTATAAACTATTAAAGGGCATGAGACAGCTGAAAGAACATGACTTCTTACTTTTTAAGCTGTAGGCCCAAACTGAAACCATCTTTATTAGAGGGCTGGAACACCTCCACCGATGGTTCTGAGGACAGACAAAAGATTATTACTTATTATTACACAAACACACTCACAACATGACATCAGAGTAACAACAAAACGTACCAGGTCCATCTAGGTACTGGGATAAAGAGAAACGCAGTCTGAGAATAATAGGTTCTGTTCTGATCACCTTCCAGGCTGTAGCAACCTCTTCCTGGAAAACACACACACACACACACACACACACACACACACACACACACAGGTAATACCATAACTTAGCCAGTAACTTTAGTAGGCTATGTTTAGGCGCTTTTCCACTGCAGGAACTCGGGGCACTTCCCAGGGGTGCAAACGTTTACAGGAACGGCCCCCTAATCGTCCGTTCAGCCTTACTGTTTCCATTGTGGTGCTGGAACTACGGACCTACGTTGCCTTTGCTCATCGTAAATTCCAAGCACGACAAAATAATTATATACATCTCCAGCTGCAGTTAACCAGCACCAACATTAGAGATTTTCCAGATAGCATTAGGATTAACTCGAGTCGACAGTTAAATGTTGCTCTAAAGTTGCTAAAAATGTTAATGGCTTCATGGCAACTGTAATTACTACTTGATAAATAATTCATAAATGAATATAATGGTGCTTGTTGTTGTCCTCTCACTCATGTTGAGTTTAACCAATAAGCAGTCCAGCAGTTTTTAAGGGCCGCTCAGAAGTACCTACCCCAGAGTAGGTACTTTTTTCGGCCCCGAAAACTGTCCCGAAAGAGTTCCTACAGGGCTGGTTCCTGCAGTGGAAAACCGTCGTTTGGTGCCGCCCCTCTAAAACGGGCAGCAAGTTCCTGCAGTGGAAAAGCGCCTTATGTCTATTTAAAACAACATTAACAACAAACATTATACTGCCTAGTTCTAATAGCTAAAAAGCAGAAAGAATTGCAGGGGAAGAAGTCTGTTAAACTCACGTCTAGAAAACTGATGTTAATTTGAAGATCAATGTCCACATCGTCAATTGTGCCATACTCTCTGTTGAGAAGAAAAATTGTCAATTTATCAGGAACGAAATACTGTAGGTCCGTCCCACAAAGCACTGGAAGCTCTATTCATGTTCAAATCAAACGTCAAATATTTTTTCCCATTGTCAGACTGACAAAATTTATTATTATATGCAGAGTCTGGTTAAATTTAGTCTGAAGTGTAATAAAGTGAACCTTATAAAACTCCCTTTGTCAGAATGACTAAATTTATTATGATATGCAGAGTCGGGTTAAATTTAGTCTGAAATGCAATTAAGTGAACTCAAGAGTGTGTATGGTACCTGACAGACACAGCGCTGTCTGTGTAGATGTCTTTCACTGCCTCGATGTCTGCATCTAGTTGAGGATGGCGGTACAGGTCAGCAGCACAGCTCCCCTATGGACCAACACACGTATTAATGAATTATCCATAGAACAGAGACTAGAACGAGTTTAGACTCATGTCAGGAACACGGGCTGTAAAATAAAAAGGGCATTTGGCAGACGCTTATATCCCAAGCAAAGTACAATTACTAGTATTAAGGAGGGATATACTGTATGCTTAAGAACGCTTACAGGTTAGTCTGGCATGTTGGGGGCACAAACCCAGCACCTTTCATCGGGACTGGAACATTCGAAGCCCCATCTTTTATGTCTATCAACCTGTCTGTCTGTTGACTCACATGCATGTGAGCTTTTGTGCAAACACATACGCACTCATACTGCTAGCATGGCTAGATCAATATTGAAACCAAACCAAATGCATTTGACTTGACCTGAAGTGGGGCTTTAACACAAATTACTTTGAAATGCTTTTTGGAAGGACTGTTTACTTTCTCAGTCATATTTTTTGCATATATACACCACCCATGATCCGCAAAACATGATTATTTCCAAATATACTCAGACACAACAGATAATCAAGGCATCGGGACATGCATATACACACACCCAAAAATTAAAACATATCAATATTAACAGAAAATAATGTTTTAGGAATTCACCAAAAAATGGATAGATCATATTTATAAAATTATAACCATAAATATTTACATGTGTACAGAATTTGTATTAGTGTGCTGGTTAAACAGTAAGCTGTTAGCTAGGTTCTAATATGTCCTACATAATAGCTATTTTGTCTTTCTCTGGTTTATTCTAATTATGTTGTTCATGAATGTGAGTGCTTTATTTGTTACGGTATTATACTAATTATTATCTCAAGGTAAGTATGACAAGGTAACCTAAAAAGGTCAGGTTTTCATATCAACTGGTATCAATATGGATGAGAAATAATGTGATATGTACATCAGTGTCCATGCTTCATGATAAGACTGTGACAGAGGTTTAGGAAGCAGATTTTACCTGAATGCCATACATAAACTGTTCTCCCTCGTTTTCCCCATCTGACTCCTCGTCCGTCCAGCCCTGGCCTTTGATGTCCTGCCAGGACACACACACCATAGCAGACATTATGGTAAAGCCCCCCACCTCCTTTCCCTACATCCCGGTCAGCTTCCCTTCTACTGAGCTTTTTATAGCATGTCAAAGGGACCGACCAGAAGTGATTTATTGCCAAAGGACGGGATGTGCTTAGAATTTAACCATCAAAAGAATAGAAAAATGAAGCTGTTACAGGGTGAAATATGACAAATCTATTTTAGGATGCAAAAAGCCATTGCTCTTTTGATTAGAAACAGATTTATAACAAAGACTTCTAGTTCCATAAAGTTGTTTTAAGACCAATCTACCCTCAAATGTCTCTGACTTTTTAACACAAAGCTGCTGGCTGCATTATTTACAACAATGGATTCAAGTCTTTTTTTAGCTTTGTACAGCCACAGATTAGCATTTACAGTTCTTTCCCAATTCTACCACTGGCTGTAAATAAGACTATACATCAATATGGCGTGAGCTTACTTACCATGGTGTGTGCTGATCATGTGACTGTTCACACAGAGCTGGGCCTATTACATCAGATAGCCATGATTTCAAGGACAGAGATGCAACAACAGAAAACACTCTTCTCGTATACCTGGACCTTGGAAAGCAGGTCCTTAGACAATCAGGAGTACTGAAAAATAGAAAAGAAATGAAACACAAAGAGTCATCTTCATCAACGCTATGCTCTGAATCGCCTGCACTCCACCTTGCCCTGTATCCTAGCAACAGCCATCTCTGCCTTCTGTCAGAGTGGCATTAATCACAGTGTGTGGGAGAGCGAGGCTATGCACAAGCGGGAACAGATGTTGTCCCCTGAACTTCTTTTTATAAGCAAATACTGAATGTTCGTATGTATGTAATGTTAGTTTGTCTCCACAGAGCCATTTTGTATTAGCCAAGTCAGTGGATGCGAGGAATCTTGGTTAAGCAACAAATGACATATAGTACATGCTGTATACAGTACACAAACAATAGGTGTAGAGGTGTGGGCGTGGTTTAGCGCTGTCTGTATGGGAGGGAGTGTCCGGAGGTGTGATTCACAGGACAGGGATTGGAAACAGGTGAGGGAAATCACTAATCACCTGTTTCCATTGTGAAAAGTCGCAGCGGGAGCAGATTGGGAGACACACGGACACAGGACGTACCACGCCAAACCCTCCCAGGAAATAGTACGGAGAAAGATAACAACCTGATTATATCTTGATACACAGTGAAGTCTGTTAAATAAATATAACAGACACAGTCTACCTGCAAGGAACTCTCAGTGTGTGACTGTTTCTTCAACCACAGTAGGTATACATACAGTACATACATACATACTGTATATACATTGTGGTAACCGGTAAACAAACAAACAGGAGAATCAGTTCAAAGGTAGGGGTTTTATTGTGGCACACATAATAAACCAGGTTATCCGTAATCCGTTGGGGTCATTGTTTCAGGATCATGTACTCAGACAGTAGCCTTCTACCTCCACACTTCCCAGAGGGACAATCTCCAAATTGTCTGCTGCTGGATCGTTTTATGGTGTGACCTGGGAGTGTTAAGATTGCTGAGCCTCCTTCCTAGATCACACCTCGTTGTGGGCACCTCCTGTTTGAGTCCTGTGGGTTATGTCCCCCCGACTAACTCTATATCCCCTCACCAGCTCCATGCCCAGGTGGGGAGGATCAGCCAAAAAGCACTAGTTCCTCCTCAAGAGGGCGTCAGCGTTGCCGTGTTCTCTACCCGGCCAGTGCACTAAGAAAGAGAAACATTGCAGGTCCAAAAAAACATCTAGTGACTCTCTATTTTTCTCCCTGTTCTGGTACGTCGCCAGTGTGACCTTTCATCTAGTCAGAAAATAATTCATCTTGTTTACAGCCCACTTGATGGCCAGACACTCCTTCTCTACTTTTGCATAGTTCTTTTCGTGTTTACGAATTTACAATTTACGGCTTCTATAGTGGATCGGGTGTTTCTCCCCGTTGATCACCTAAGATAGAACTGCCCCTAAACGCTGTTGTTGATGCATTTATCTGTAACACCCAGGACAGATTTGGAACATAGAGCTTCCCTCAGTTTCACAAACGCTGCCTCTGTGGACTGGTCCCATTTCAAGGGGGCTGCTGTTGCAATGACGTGACGCCAGTTCTTTTTTTGTCCATATGGTTTAGTTCAACTTAAGAGTTAAAACTTGAAAATAAACGTACAAATTACTTGCATACATTCCTTGTTTTGAGGACCTAGTCTAAAATGTTTGGTTTTAATAAAATTTGAGAGAATATTCGGGGAATGATGACAAAAATGTCAATGTAGTGTAACCGTAAAAACTTTATACCAAATACAAAAACTTGCTTGTAACCACCATTCAAGGAGCCATTTTGTTATATATATATATTATATAATATTGTGTAAGAAGACCATGTGACAGGAAATGATCACCGAGAAGGACCCCTGAAAATAATAATGCCTTTCAAATTAGATTTTAAATTGAAACGTCAAATGGTGTAACCAGTTAAACCATTTGACTCCTATTACAAGCCCTTCTGTGAGAAGCCGATTTTGTTAATATAGGGCTTATGAGTTTATGATGCTGACTAAAGATGCAAAATAAACAGTGACGCCTACTATTTAACATGAACAGCAGCTTTAAAAAGACCTAAAACTCAAATATTTAAATGATAGAAGAAATGCTACTTAAGGATTACAATTTACATCTGTGAAATACAACGCATAAAACCTCTGGTATTTCATAATTAATACAATGTAACAGAGCCTCTTTTCCCCCAATAGATGCCACTATCAAACAAGGAAAAAGTGGCTCGCCTCAGAGCACGAGTCAACAAAAATCCAGCTGCTTTCCCAAAAAAAAAGCAGGCAAATATGAGGGAAAAGTGGAGTGAGTATCAGCGAGTTAACAGAGCAAAGAAAAGTGCCCTGTTTGAGGTTCTCAACTTAACTCCAACTTCAGCATATGAGCAAACTCTAGACAATGCTGAGCATAATCACCATGATGACCAGCCAATTTCAGACAGGCAAGCATCAACCCCTGCAAGGAAAGGAAAGGAAAGATGGAAAAATACACTATAGCTCAGTTCTGAAAGACAGGACAAGGCTGAGGTCCGAGCTTCAGAAGCTAAAATAGAATTCCAGGCAGCAAAACAAACGGGCAGAAAAGATGGAGAAGAAACTTAAAAGGCAAACGACAGAACAGATAATGATCAGCGAAAAGAACAACCTGAGAGACAAAAAAAGTGGCTAGCTTTCTTTTAAGGGATGAGAATAGTCGTGTGGTGCCAGGCAAAAGGGACACAGTAACGAAAAATAAAATCAAGCAGCAAAGGACAAAGGACAGGCGTTTCATCCGTAATTCAGCTTGTGTGTGTATTTGCTGGCTGCGCTTACTCTCGTCCAACACACGCCGTTGTTACAGAATGCCCAACCACAAACGGAGAGTAGCAGCC
>JAOEHI010000018.1:6954742-6984075 GCA_025447815.1 Percopsis transmontana | reverse complement strand
ACTGACAACATAGTTGTGGATCTTATATTGCATTTCTGTCACTAGAGCCACTTAAATATTACACACTGGTCCTTTAAATGGTAACACTTGTGAAAAGTAATGTTAAAAAAAAAAAAACTGGAGCCCATGTTTACATAATTAAATAAAGTATGTTTGGTACACATTGAAGCAAAAATTGTATAGGCCTAAATATATTTATAACAGATTAAAAGTTCAATTATTTGACAAAGATTTTACACCAAGTAAAATTAAATAGTAGGTTACTATAAGTAAGTGAAATAAATAGGTTTTGGGTAAATACACTACAATGCTGCAAATAATATGCATATATTTTCGTAACAGCATAATTAAGCATATATTAATTACACAAGTAGTCAAAGTATACTTTTGACTAGTAGTGCAAGATAATGTATCTTTAATGCACTTCAAATAAGCAAATTAGGAATACAAATGTACTATACATACTGTGTGAATTTCCAGTAAAAAATTAAGAGCATTTCTTTTAGACCTTGGCTGACGGATCTTACACTCCATTCATTACACCTGTCTACTTTACATTTGGCGCGTGCTGCATCCTTCGTGTTCAAACTCAGAAGCTACTTTCTACTACTTTAAACTACGAAAGGTTAGCTATTAGCACAGCTAGAAAACAGCACACAGTATCAAGCTGATGGAAATGTCTAAAAGTCTAACATGGCAGTTAAAACGTTTTGGACGTTTCGTGCCCAGCTCCAAACAAAAAGGTGAACATCCATGGCAGGTAGGCAAATGTTATCAGTCTTTTTAATCAAGTTATAATGTCTTAGCAGCTACGTATTCAACTAAGCATGCTCGATATTGTTAGCTAAGATAGCTGTCAAGTAGCTGCTAAGTAGGCAAAGATTACAAATAAATTGGCTGGTTTAGCCTATAATAGAAAGTTGGACGGTTTGTATTTGCACTTAATCATTATTTAACTGATTACCTTATTAGCATTAGGGATTTTCCCTTCACATTTCATTTTCTTAAAAATATTTACCAGTTGAACTCACATTAAAAGTATCTGGAGTTAATTTTTATAAACACTTAAGTAGACTTAAGTAGAAAAACCTGGACAGGTTTCCACATCTTGAAAACAATGGCATAAGATGATTTTGTGGCATAAGATGAGTATGTAGCCTATCTGACTGGACAGAGATGAAGTGATCAATTATTAGTTGTAAACTGTAGTCTTGCTGCTTGATTAATATCCACCACTAAAAGAAACACATTTTCAGAATAATATTATTTAGGCTAACACTTACACATTACATTTGGTAATACTAATTACACCTATAGCCTATAAAAACAGTCCAATCCATAATATTCAGGCCTATATTATTTTAGTAGTTTACTATAGATTAGTACTTAATTGTTTAAGGAACATTGTTGAATTTCTGGGCATGTTTGTTTGGGCATAACATGATCCAATATTACTCTAATGTTGTCTACTTTAATCTCCATTAGGTGTTTGAGGCAGACAGGAGTAAACCTGACCTAGTGCTTACTATTGTGGAATCTGGACACATGATTGTATCTCAAGGACAAGAGCTGCTGGTAAGGGGAACTGATAGCATTGTTTTTGTATATGCAATCCATCCACAGCATTTGCTTAATTGTTAAGTTTGAGCCGTGGAGCAGTGGTAAGCAATACATTAAATGCTGTCTTCCAGTTAAATGTGCAAATAGATAAAGATAAAAAACGCCATAGATAAAAAACGCCATGCACATCACAATGTCCACTAGGATTGGTGCTGGATCAAAAATATCTAGTAAAAAGTGAAAGTGAAAAAGTGAAAGCACCTTTTGTGACACATTCAAATTTCCATCAATCAAATAGTAATATCAATACCTGTCAGACTAAGTATATACATATCTAATACATGTCTTTAGGTAAAATAAACGATATTATTGTTGCCAGATAAACTAAACGAGATGCTAATAATTTTTAATTGCATAAAAGAATAGACACAATTATTTTATTTAATATATTTAATTCCATTCTTTGTAAACAGTCTGACAGTTTTTCCCGTGCCGTCCAGAAGGGGTTGCCATCTGCCTGAATCTATAGCTCTTTTTACACAGTGTAAAAAATGAAATAGAAAAAATGACTTTTTTCCGCCTTGCCGTTCTGTGTCAAAGGTACGGAGGCGGTCAGAGGCGGTACGGGGGTCATTGTTGTTCCGCCTCTTTGCCTGCAATGTTACTGCTTTCATTTACAACAGAGCCATACCAGCATTTTCCTTGAGATGTTACTAGGTCTTGAGGCGGAAATTGGGATTACAGATTTCCCGGAATATTGATCCCTGTTCCCATTCACACATGACCCCATGAAGGAAATGTTGCTGAACATTTCAGGGAAAGACTGTATATGTGAAAGGGGCTTAAAAAACAGACTGGGGCGGCAATATGCCGCCTCTGTTTGGTTCTGTATAAACAAGCTAGTTCAACATAATGACGGGTCTTCTTAATTGCATTATTGCAGGATCTCTGTATCTCTGTAATATCGTCCCATTACCAGGGGCAGTGAGGGCGATTATCTTGTCCTAGCAATATTGTGTGTCACGATAATATTGTTTTATTGCCCAAGCCTAAAAGCCATCACTATCTACTTGAAAGAAAAAATAACACCAAAGGTAAATATGAATAATCACAGAGTTTATGTCTCCCCCTCTTGGTGGGTGTTTTATTACCTCGATTCCCACATATCTGAGGGTGGAAATGTTCTCTCCGCCTTGGAAAAGTGTACAGCCACCAGACTAGATGTTGAGTTGTTTCTATTAGCACTGCGGTGTTTGGTAATCCGAGCTTTTAAAGGTCTGCTGGTCTTACCGATGTATGCCAATCTGCATGGACATTTAAGCGTGTATATATGATTGGCAGTAGAGATTATGCCTTTTTAGTTTTCATATTGTATTTTCTTCCCGTATGGGGGTGATTGATTCCAGCAGAATGTGGCCTCTATGCTTTTCCCCATTTTAATTATTAATTTTAGTGTGAATATTTTGTTTTATCCAGTGTTTAAGTGGATATGATATTTGCCTCAGGTTTGGATTTTCTTGGGTTTGTCTTATAACTTATCTTTATGTTTGGATTAATCTAACCTAAAATGTATTCTAATGTGTTAAAATATTAAGCACTTTGCTGGAATTTAGGCTGCTTGCAATTATTGACTGTTTTGAAGAGTGAATGATCATTTTCGAGTAATGTAATAAAAAATAAATAAATTGCATAAGTGAAGTAACCTTAAGACATGATGCTTTCCTTATTCTAGGATAATTTATTTGCTTGCAAAAACTGGTGGTTAACCAGTTCAACTATTGACAAATGTACTAATTGTAAGTCGCTTTGGATAAAAGCATCTGCTAAATGCTATAAATGTAAATGTATTCAGGAAATGATGCTACTGCAATTACAGTGCACATAACAAAGATACTGAAAATGACAAAAAATGTTTTACTATTCCTCTGAATAGATTTCAATTTCCAGTATGTGCTTCCCTTTTAGAAGCCCAAAATAAATATTCTGCAGTAGATTCTGACATTTCTGCACAATTCTCTGGCACCTGACTACATGGTTTGGATTTAAGGGTTCAGTTCTGATAGTCAAATCGCAGTTGAAGAGAAATCAAAATGTTTATCAGGCCTATATATTATAATATTGTTATTATCTTTGGGTTTACAGAACACCTATCACTCCTTGTGCTTAGTTGATAGTTAGACATTAGTATTAAGATTTTATTTGATTGAATTCATGAATCCTTTTGGGAAAAGCAGATAATCAGCATGTGTGACAGGTATAAGTAAATAATAATCATTGAGAACTTTGGGCAAAATTCAGGCGGTTTTCTAAAATGAAAAATTCAGGCGGTTCTCCAAAAATATGCCTGAACACTGCCTGAACTAAAATGTCACTCTAGCACTAGTTTATATGCTTTTGGACCATTGCCTTGACATTTATCGACCTATTGGTTTGTGGTTTGCTGCCAATCTTGGCATAGCAGACTGACTTATATCATTACATCTATTCATGGCATAGTCCTACAAAAAAGCCTATGCCAGGTTGCAGGGCGAGCGTTTTCCCAAAGTCTCTTGTGCTGGTGAATTTTGGTTGTGACTGCTGTAATGGTCTTTTCCACTAGGCATATGGCAGGTAACCTTGAGTCACTTTGAGGTTCCGCTGTTCTAATTCTGCTAGTAGATTGCCAATAACAGTATTGTAACCAGTTGCCATTGCAGTATATGAGCCGATGATCTTTGGCTGGTGCAAAACAGGCAGGCTAAAACAATAAAGACACACGCCCTAGACAGGCAAAGAAAACTCAAAATTTTACCTAATCAGGAACAGCCCCTCCCCCTACATCCTGGTGGTGCATCCCTAGTTTTGATATTTGAGGGAGAAAGTATATGCCTTAAATGTCTATAGCCTTCCACACCTAAATGCTACATTTAAGTAATTAATTACACTAATAATTATTAATAATAAATAAATAAATAAATAATTTTTATGATAGTATAGTGGCCTCATTAATATGAACATGGTAATCCAGCAGGTCACTATATAAATTAAATCAAACATAAGAAAGTGATTTATCATTAACAAATGTTTACAAATATTTTGGAAACATTTACAAAACATTGAGTTGCAGTCAAATTTTCGCATCATCAAAGGACATAAGAGAACAAACATCATGGATAATATGCCAAAACTATTTAATGTGTGTGTGACTGGGCATGTGCTTAACTGCTTATCATAATCCTCAGTGCTGAGGCTTTCAGGTTATTGAGTTAATAGAAACCACTGCAGACCTAATGTGTGTTCGAAAAAGCATTCTAAAACCTAAGGAATTGTGTGAAAACAACCGCCTAAAACTGGAAGGTTTTCTGAAAAACGTCACTAGAACCTTTATTTCTCAGCCTCTGTAGCAGATAGAAACATGAAATAAATGTGGATATGAAACAGTTTGTGCCAATAGAAAAAGTATTTATAAAAGTTAAATGATTGTATTCTGCTGCCTGAACCAGGAAATGCCCGTCTAGTCTAATGAAACTGTTAAAGTGTTAAATTGTTGTTTTGAAGGTTGATGTTCAATGCATATAAAGTCATTTATTTTCAGCAAATCTCTTCATTACACCAATATTGTGGATGGGAAACAGTTTGTGCCAACAGAAAACTTATTTATAAAAGATCGCTATGTGTATTCTGCTGTCTGAACAACCAGACAAATGCCAAAGCCCCGAGACGCTTAGTATCAGAAATAGGTTACTTTTGGTAGTATACCTATCCTAAAATAAAATGTATTTCGCCTTCCCTACATGTATTTCATCAAATCACGATGCATTTAAATGGTCACAGGTCTTAAAAACTATGATATCATCTAATATGTGCTTACATCACATTCAGTTTTAAAGGGAGAAGGACGCAGAAGTTGCAGCTGGTCTTGAAGGTAGACGTGCAAATATTGCATCCGGTCTTATGTAACTTTGTTTAACCAGGTGGATGCGAGTACTGCCTATTTGTCTATAGTAAACCCTTTGTATCTTTGTATCCAAACATTGAGTAGAGAACTGATTAGACATGGGACTCCCAAAAAGAAGTTGCTGATGGCTCACAACCCCTCATTAACCACCTTTTTCTACATTCACGTAGAAGAAATATTAGGCTATAATAATTCATATTAATTAGAAAAAAAATATTGTTTATTTGTCTGACCCACAGGTATATTACAATTAGGTCATTTAGCAGACACTTTTATCCAAAGCAAATTACAACATGGAGCAGATAGGGATTAGGCATCTTGCTTAAGGATGCTTACAGGTAAGCCTCAAACCTATGACCTTCTGGCTGGGAGGCCAACACCTAGACCACTAGACTATCCTATCCTGCCCCTATATTCTCTCTAAATATTTTACATATTTAGAGTATACATGTAGTGAAGTATCTTCTGACTACATTAGGTTTACATTTCTTTCAGTTTGCTACCCTGTGTGCTCATTAGGTAATTATTGTTTCTTATAGGATGGAGTTACTTTACTTGGTGCTTCTGACTTCCTCAAAGTACATTATAAGTCTGATACGCTGATTTTTCGCTACATGTTAAAGGTGAGTTGTGACATCAATGTAATCTCACCAATTCTTAATTTTATGTAAAATATCCAAATTGCTTTATTGCTTTAATACAACCAATTTGTAAAGAAGCATTTGGTTTATTAGAAACATCTAGGACAAACAACGGCAGACTGCCTGTGTTTTGAGCAGGGAGAGAACCGTGTGGTGAGGATGCAGTTTGGTGGAGCCAGCAGGGCAGAGGCAGGGGAGCGGTGTTCAAATGCTGTAGCCAGGCTGATGGAGTTCCTGCCTGTCACTGCTCAGAGTGACACCCCGCCACCCCCTGCCGTCCCTCCAACTACCAATCAGACTCCTACTGACAGCCCTGCACCAACCGAGCAGGTAAACAACAACACGGATGTGTGGAGGCTGCTGCAGGCAAACTCAAACCATGTTGTTTATTATGTCAGTTAATGACTAAGAAAAAATCTCACTTTAAATAGCTTACTTTCCAAACAGGCTAAATCCTCTAAATGGGCTTTGTGACATATCAAATAAAGACTTATGGTGCACCCCAGTTGTGGAGAAAATGTATTGTTCTCTCCGAGGCTAAATATAAATTGTTAAATTAAATCTTACATTTGTTATGAAGAAGATTTATACAATGTACAATTCCAATTTACCAAAAAGTCAACTTAAAAGTTTTTTAATTATTCATTTTATTATTCTTATTATTTTTTAACTGTCAATAAATTTAGAAATGTTTAATGTCGTAGAAACCCTGTATTCCCTTTCACAGTCCTCACTAGATGGTGCTGTTTACACCACTGAAGGGATGATCTGTCTTTTACAGGGGCGACACAGTAGTTGTTTTGGGATTAGATATGTACGTGTACATGTGCCAATTAAATGTGGCCAAGGGCACACCACTCACATACGTTTATATGGGCCTTGAGTAAAACATACATGGAATTCCCCAGGCTTTAGTACAATTAAGCTAAGGGTGATAACACAGCGAGAGCAGGACCCTTTTGGTTGTGTCTTGCATAGGAGCATTTCAGCTGTGACGGACATTGTGACATTTACCAAACGGACACACTGGAACAGCAGAGTGAAGATGAAAGACCTTTGACGGGTGGAGATCTTTCAATTTATAATGAAGTGATTGATTTTTCCCCGTTAACCCTCCGGTGTCTGGCCCAGATTATCAAGTCTGTGTTTTCTATTGCCGTGTCAGCAGACTAGTCAGGAAGCAGAGATGGATGTTGAAAATGAAGGAATGCTGTCCACCAAGCGTCTTACCCAGGTAGCAACAGTAAAATGTAGCATGCGATGCAGAATGTTTCTTAAGGAACAATAGAATTCTACTGATATTCATACTGTTGCACAAACAAGAGATAGTTGATACTGATAAAGAGGGAGGTCCAAACCCCAAGATAAAGAGGGAGGTAATAGTGGTTTAGGACAGGTCACCATACATAAAGATATTTGGTCTTTTGTAACCTTATTTATCAGGTACATTTTCTTTCACAACTGGAAACAGAACATAATTACCTCACAGAAAATATGAAATGGCACATATCTACAGACATATAATGTCTCACATCTATTTAGTTTTGTTTTTTATTTTGAGTTGAGATGTCTTTATTTTACATTTTGGGAATGTTATAGGCTGTGGGCTGCTTAGTGGAATAATCATTAAACCACATACTTTACACTTCGACAGCATTTATTTAATGCCATTACTTTAACAGCCATTCTGGGACTCCTATAGAACTTCCTGGGAGAGTGCAGCTTGTCTCTGCCTCTGGTGTACTGCCACAATCCTCTGCCAGTGGCTGACCTCGGACCCTTCCTGCGTGCGAGCCTGCTTGACCCCACCTTCCCTGCCTTTGTGGAGGAGGTGGAGGGTGAGCTGAAGAAACTGCTTCAGGACTGAGAATCCTTGCAAACAGGCAGAGGAAGAAAGGTCAAGTCAGTGCACACACATTTTCTTTTACTGATTGGTTGAAGGTGTTCCGCTAACACTCCTTTTTGAAAATCACCATCAAAAATGTGTTGTGCCGATTAGTGAAAGCTGGTCCAATCACCTGCTAATGATTTGATTGACACTGCCTCTATTTTCAGTTAACAGTTCCCAGACTGATATGCAGAGTGGAGCAAATCATGAAGCTAGCAAGTGGCTATATGCAGATTGTTCATGAATGCTTTTATACATCAAATATGGACGATGTTAAACATGCATTTCTGTGTAATTTCTCACAAAGGACATTAAAGGTGTTTTTGTTTTAGAGATTTTTATTCAGAAAAAAATTATTGGTCTCATTTGTTTGATTGTGGCTATATAATCTGGTCCCTCTTTCCCAACCCAATGCAGGTCCATGTGCACTGCAACACACACACACACACACACACACACCGAGACACACACATAGTATTGATAGTGGAGTCATGCAGCTACACCAGTGTATTTTGCTATGCCAGTTTCAAGGTGATCCCACAAGATTAAAGCTTCACTGAGTTCAACAAACTGCCCTCCATATATCTATTTATGAATACGTATTGCATAGGATTATAGCCATGCTGTACAATTGTAAAGAGAAGGAAAAACAAACAATCAATTAAATAGAGAAATATAAAAATTATTATTAATATTATACTTCTGTACATATTTGCTATTATTTAAACACTCATACTGCAACATATACAATACACCTAAGTTACTTTGTAAATAAAATAAGAGAATGCGTATTTGTCACTTTCATTTAGCTAGTTTAACACTCACTAGTCGTTTTTTTGTAATCACTCTTAATTAAATACTGCCTGTCATCGAAGCACTTGCTTCACAACTAAATTTCTGTTAAAACTGGTCTTGTGTCAAATGTAGTTTTCAATGAGCTTGATATACTGTACAAATTTTCCAAGAATAAAACAATGTATTTTCATTTAGGATGACTCCATATAAAACATAGGTCATTTCAGACGCAAGAAAGCCACACTTACATGGGGGATAACAACAGAAAATATAGATTCTGAGTATCCTATTGCGTAATAATCTTGCATGCATTTCACATGATATGTAATACAAAAAATATTACCTCATTTGAGGACATGATAAAATGAGTAAAGGAGACATCAACAGCACATTAAAAATGTGTACACCTCAGGTATTTTTAGTATTGGTCATCAGCCTGTAATCTTCCTGTAAGACTGAATAAGGCATGCTTAAAACAGCCATTATGTTCCTTTTGTTGCCAGTGTTATGCTGATATTGGCTCTGATAAAAAGAGACAAGATATGCTTTGTTAAAAAACTGCCCAAAGCGTCCTCCTCTGATACCTTCATGTGTGCGACATACGCAGTTTAGCCATCTCATCTGTGAAGAGAAGATCCGGAAAGGTGTTACTATTCATACATAGCTTGCTCATAACGAGTGTATTTAGACCCCATCCCCCACCACTTACTTTGAGTAAATTGCTTATTTTGTATTCCTCTGGCGAATATTTTTGTCTTTGTGGTTGTTTGTTGAATTGGTTTTCCTTGAAAAGAAGTAATTCTTATTTAGTAAAGTGAAAATAAAATATATTGGTATTTCAACAGTGCATTTCTGTATCGGTTTTAACATTTTGGATATTCAGTCATTGCATAATATTGGTAATTCAACCACTATATGGCCACTGTGTCCTCTGATTGGGCAGTATGTGGCAGGTAGCATGACATATTCAGCCAACTCACTTGACCCTAGTTTTCCATTTTGAGCCTAATTTTAAGATGAATATCCATTATGTAATATTTTATAGTATATGCCTTTACTTACATTGGCCCAACTGGTTCATCATCTGGAATATGAGGAGAGAAAAGAGGAAAAAAATCAGACGGATGTTAACCTAAACCTGATTTCACAATCCGTCCAATGTCATGGGTTTCAGTTTAGTTCAGAATTAGGCAACGTGCATTAAACAGGAACAGGAGTTTTAGGTGGCAGCTACATTTAACATAGAAATGTTGTCATAACTATAAAATGACTAATAGTTTTATCTCAGGTTTCATTTGTGCAACTAACCATAGAAAATTGCTGAAAATGACTTATTAAACGATACAGTAATTTCCCAGGGGTATGCAGGAGGCATGGACACTGTTTGAGTGACAGTTTAGTTGATAAAGCCGCAGCTTGAGTGCTAGACAATGCAGTTGGTGCTGATCATACAGATGCGAGTGTGTAAATATGAGTATTCACAGTGAGATTGTTTTAGATGACATGCAACTACAGGTGCGACAGCCGCAGCATTCCAAGGGATCATGGTGGCCTTTTATGGTGGTGGTATTATAGTGACGAAAAACATGGTTTTCAGGTGTCTGTGGATATAACCAAACACAACCATTTCCTTCGTCTATACACCACCCAACTGTCAAATGCCACTCAAGCAAAAGCTGTATTTATAACTGTTATTTTACAAGCACATCACATGAATGCACATATTGATATTAGAATAAACTCGGGCCATTTTTCATATTAAAGCCAATTGCATCAGTTACATTTTTTAATTAGAGCAATTGGATAAACTGGGCCAATTTACAAATTTACAAATGCTTCTTTACACATGATCTCACTGCAAAATCTGACATTTTAGCAATAGGTTATAAAACAGAAAATATACATTTTAACCTTTGCTTCAGAGCCTTTAGCTATGGATTCCAAAAGTGGAAACATAGCTAAGCCTTTGTGACGGCAGGGTTCCTAATGTGTGCAGAATAGACATGGGACAAAGCCCCCAGCAATACAGGATGCTAACAGGAGGTTTAGGAGAGCCTGTGCAGAGCGAGTAGGAGTCCTCATTTCTGATTTGAATGGTGCAAACGTGGCACATATAATCCACCTTAATCTCCTCATCTCTCCAGTAGATGAAACCAAGCTAGAGGCCGTGTTCAGTTCTTACTTATGCAGCTGGCCATAAATACTCAATGCAGACAATGCTGCATAGACTATATATAGTTTTACATTAATTATTTCTGTAGCTTGCTACAGTGTCAACACAGATATAAGTATAATATATGCACACATTTTGTATACTGTACGTGCTCATATTGTGTGTGTATATTGTGTTGAGCATATGGATTGTGTGCCATGTGAAAGATCAACTGGGATTCACCTTGACTAAATATTATTTCTATTCAGTAAAGTATAGTAACCCACTGGAAAAGCCTTTAATTTGTCAAACAATCTAGGTCAATCTGATGGAAATGACGGTAAATGTGTGTGGAGGGCATAGGTCTTTTCATAATTGTAAACACATACAATAATCTGCAATGTAAACATTTCACAGGCAAACATTGTAATGATTTTCGATGGATTTGAGGCTAGTAGAAACATAAATTTACACAGAGAAAAACATCTCCGAAAGCATGCAAGATCTATCACTTACCACCCATTTAGAATATGATGCCATTTGGAAAGAGGGGGAAAGATACAGTAGTAACCAATTATGTCCATATATTGGGTCTGATATTTGCTACTGTATAGTCAAAAGTGATTACACCTTGGGTTTATGAATACCGTTATTAAGAATATAAAGAATTAGCCTTTATGTTAGCTAATATGAGAGCACAGAAATAGCAAACTGTTAAGCTAATGTGCATCCTTAAATATCATACAATATTAGCATGCATCTAACATGTAGTTCATATGTAATGTTGCTCTCGCCACACCAACAGAATGGCAAGGAAGAAGTAAGTCGATTATTTACTGCGGGTTTCCATTGCTGGTTAACCTGATGAATATTCACCAGTTTACTGGCTAGCTATCTGTTTAGCTTAATAAGCTCCAGTCTTGCTGGCTCGTGACCTTTTATTTTAGCTCCTTTAACTTTATGCGTATTACTTCGGTATTTCCTTATATACGTTATGGCCTCTGAGGAAAGTCCCTACCAGTTTGTAATATACACATCTCAGACTTAAGCCACACTGTAAATTGAAAACAAGGGTCAGATAGATACAAATCCTTTTAGAGGGGCCTCATTGGTTTGGAAAATATACTTCTGTCAGGAACAGAAACTAATTTCACATTGGCTGTTGTAATGTTCATTCAACATTAGAACTACAAGGAGTAGTTTTCCCAATTCAGTGTCCATGTTTTTATGATGCACCTATGTATCCAGCATAAGGAATTGAGACTATTGGCAATAAGTTGTTTATTATAATGATTTCAAATGCTTGCCACTGGATCTCGGATTCTGAGATGCAAAATCTGACTAATCGATTTACCCCATAGAGATAAAAAAAGGCAATGGGGCTCGTGAGAAATGCTGTCTGCAAAGCGTTACAATTGTTAATGGAAGCGTTAATCGAAACACATACTTGTCTTGTCAGATTTTCAATTTAAAATATAATACATTGAAAGAAATAGACAGAAAATACCCTAAAAGAAAAGCACATATTTTCTCATGCCCACTCTAGAGGTTCTCTTACCGTCCATAATTTCATCTGGCCTTTTGCGTTTTTCATACACGACGATAATTACTACGAGGATTATGATTTCTGCCAGCACGCCCAGGAAAGGCCAGAGGGGAGCTAGGTGACTGCGGACTCGTAGAATAGTGGTCTCAGCATTGGTACCGATCATGTTGGTGGCATTGCACTGGTATTCACCAGGGTCAGTGTTTATGTCCAAGTTAAGGATATTTAGCTCTGTGTAGTTGTCTCTGTTGGTGATGAAGTAGCGTCCAGAAGAGTTGTCAATGTCCTGCAAAACAATGTTAGAGATACAATCTACAAGCTACCAATTTCAACTGTTCAGCTCATTATTCATCATTATTATTATAGCTGTATATACTAATAATGCATTATGATGAGGTAATACTTTTAATTTTATAGTTGAATTATTTTATTATTATTTAAGTTTAATTATAATGCACTGAAGTATGGTAAAACAGTTACCAAGAAGTGCAAATGGAAAGGCTTTCCTGAATAGGCAGAATCATCATTGTATATATTCAGATTTTCACTATTAAATAGCAGCAAAGTGGGAATTTATTTATATAGAAAACTTTATATTGTTGCTTTCAACGTGTTTAGTTTCCAAGCAGACCCCATGCATTGCCTTAAGGAGAAAGATGCATTTACCATGTAGGATGCTTTGTCCATCTTGCGCCATGTCCAGGCTGGGTGTGGGTAACCAACACACTTGCAGTACATAGTGGCATTTTCACCCTCTTTTCTATTTTCACTTCGCTTATGGCCAGTGATATCAGGTGTTGCTGGGAACAATAAAATAAATAAATAAAAATAACAAATCTAATTATATGACAGCAACTACAACTTTGTAATGTGACCAGATGGCATCAGTAAAGGAGAGGGGTGTATAATTAAAATAGCTTCACTGTAAGGCCTTGTATCTCTGTGAAACTTTTAACTTAATGCTGAATACTTTTAATCATATGGTTATGAGACAGATAGGAAATGCTAAAAACATGGTTCAATATTTCTAGGTGTTTTTAGAGTTTTAGGTAAAAAACATTTAGGTCTAGATATTAGGTAAGATATTTCTTGAATTTGAATTTATGAATTTATCATGATTATATTAGGTTTTATTTATAATACTTTCGAAACACAGAACATGGTTATTGTGTTGTAAACCTACATATTTAACAACTATGATTTTACAACTTTTATTTTTCAAAATAGAGACTATAACTTTGGAGAAAAAGTACTGTTTGAGTGTCATGATGATGTATTTACACAGTTCACTCTTAAACCGAAGGTATGAAACTTCAGGTGGCTAAAGTTATATAGCCTATAACATGAGGGTTTTACATTTATTGATAAGTGCTAATTCACTGCTGTCACACAGTAACACACAGACATTTTCCCGAAGGTGAAATTCATAGATATGCCACTTAATAAAGAATTCTCTATTTAACTCTGCATAGCATCCGTACTATAGCAGCTCCTTCTTTTCACTAATCCTCAAAATTACGGTAATTCCTTCCATGCAATTAAGCAGGATAAGGGGGAGGCCTAGAGCAAGCATATTTCGGCTGTGTAGATGATAAAGCAGAAGGGGTCTGAGCTCTTTGGTGACATCACCCCAGTCTATTTATGGCACACGTGCTTCTTGAATGGGGGAGGGGACAAACTCATCTTTGCCTGATCCTAACTGAATTATGCTGATGACTGACAGCACAGAGACTGCCCTCTGAGAGGTTGCCAAAAACAGGGAGAAACCTCCATCTCACACTCAGTCAGCTTGTGATTACTAATGCTGTGCTATACACCAATATAGAGTGCCACTATTTTAATGTTATTAACGTCTCAGAAATTTTTCCTGTCAACACAGTTAAAGCTATACAGTAGAATGTAGTGACGGTGAAGATCACGATCAAATTTTTTTACCTGATATGTATTTCATAGTTTTATAGAATTACTAATGCTTAGGAAATTAAGGCACAAAATATGTATCCCTGGCAAGCTCAGAATCAGACAATAAATTGCAGTCCTGCCATAGAGATTGCTAGGACGGGATTCTGAGATATAATCCCACAACATCACACAACCCTCCATCTGTTGCCTCTGAGCCAAGTCCTGCAAGGATGAGAGTGCCAAGGACACTGTAGGCGAGAGAGCTCCGTGAAGCACTGCCAGGAGCGCAGAGCAATGACTGCTAGCATGACAGTGGACATGGTATCGTTGCCCATAAAAGATCTCAAGCACTCTAAGCACCTCTAAATAAACAGCAAGGTAAGACTGAAAGACTTTGCTCCAATAACGTCTTCTAGATATCAAGTGGCAATGTTTAGCATGCCTCTATTTTCCATACCGTCAGTCCAAAAAAACTAAAATAGAATTCTCATTACAAAGTCTCAAAGTGCAAAATGCTAAAAAAAAATAAAACAGCAACTCTAAACGTCTGCATGCTGTTAGCATGCCTATGGCTAGGGCACTATGGTTTGAGCACCGTGATAAAGCCAGAAAGCAGAACACACAGCCATCACCCTTGTTATGCAATCAGGCAGCACTTAAAGAGCCAGAGCATGCTCAGTATGCACCATAGCGATGCCACAGCAAATTGGCTTAAGCACTACACATACTGCTACTCTTGAACTGAATCTACTTGCCCTTTCTTGCTAGAACGGAACTATTATCTATCAGCTTAAATGAAACCAACAGGGTTCTTCAGCTTTTAGCTTGTCTCACATTTCAAAACTATTAGCTCAGCAATTTCTTTGGTACTTACATAATTGCTCCTTATTAATGAACAATTACTACTATTTATTTTAGAGAAATTCTATTTTACAAACGTGTCTTTAAGAAAGAATTAATTTAATGTGTCAATAGCTACTCTTTGAGAAAGCTAGTTGTGTGTGTGTGCATGTACCGCCTGTCTCTTTAGCTAGACTTTCTCAGTAAAGCCCAGAGTGACAGCAGCCCTGGGATTTCTCCCTGTCATCAGCACTGCACTGGATGAACCCAAATATCAACAATGTCTTCCTGCTCTTAGCTTTAGGTCGTTGTTTTTCGTAGGACACTTTCAGTTGTACGGCTTTGTAGAACATTCAGATGAACGGGAATTACTTCATTGTATAATACATTTGTGGTGTTAATCATTTTGACATTACAACATTCAGTAGTTCTTATTGTAGAATGGTAGAATCTTGGTTAGAATCTTGGTAGAATCTTACCTTTTAATTCAATGGTGGCATTTGCATTTGGTGAGATATCAAATGTGTAAACACACATGTATTCCCCAGCGCTTTCTGCCCGTGGTTTCTGGATGCTGCACCAAAATATAATAACACATTACCCTATAGATCTCATGTTCATTATCCACTTTAGTTCTCTGTTAGATTCTGATGTTTTATTTTATAGCTAACATACATGTACTGTAGGCACTTCTATACATTGCTAATTCCATGAGGTAACACAATACGGACACTTTTTTCTCTTTTCATGATAGACGCGATAAAGAAGAGATTGCAAGAGTGCTCAAACTAAGCAGGAAGTGATGTGTTCGAACATTATTGAGATTGTACTGCAGGTAGTGGTAGCCACTGTTTTAGTTCTATTTTAACACCCGCCACCAGAGAATGAGACAAATTGAGAAAGCAAGTGGAAATTATTGATAGCAGCACGCTTAGTTTGTTTGATGGAACAGCACAAGCAAGCTACTGTTAAAAAGATTAAGCCCTAAAACTCTGCTAAATCTAAAACTCAGCTGGACAGATACTGCTGGCATCCCACTTGTAATTACAGAATAAAGTAATGCATTCTGAAGAGAAATGCAACATTGAATTTTTAGTCTCAGTTAATACTGATGTAATGTGACAAGAAAGTAACCAGTTTGTCTTATCTTGTAGCTAGGGAGGGTCTGCTATGGCAGTGGGGGCAACATAATCTTGTCCTCTAATGGCTGTACTTGTGACAGCAAGAAATAAGGACTCAGCAAGGACTTAGCAGTCTCTGATACTGTTTTGGAACATGATAAATGGGCAATATGTCCCAAAATAATTTTTGGATTTGGATTTAAATGGTAAATAATATCATTTGAATATCTAATCCATAATCAATTATTTCTGTTTGCATGAAGCACTAATCATCACTGTTCAAGAAAAAATGCCCTGTATATATCCGTACCCTTAGCCATAAGCTGTATTTCACCTGTATGCAATGTTCTTTTGCTCTGTCCGGGTATTTAGGATTTCCTTGCCATTCTTCATCCAGAAGCTTTCCCGGTGGCCGTTAGAGGCGTTGGTCAGGTTACACTGCAGTGTGACAGGTGGGCTGGGAGTGTCCGCTGGCAGGATGATCTGGTCAGAGGCATTGATCTTTGGCTCTGAAACACAGAGACAGTAAAGACTTATCACATAACTGGGGCTCAGCACTGTACTGACACTCCTCTCTATAATAGCTGTAGGCTGTGGGATGTGTTTGCAAAACCTGTGAAGGACAGTTATGAACTGAAGACAAATTTGCGCACAACACACAAAGCATATGTGCACAATAAAGTGCTGGTGTGAATCTAAACAGTGTTTATTGCTAAAGTCATGCTTATTATCGAGTGGTATGCTAAGAGTGGTACTAGTAGAGAACAGAATCTTACCTATTTCTGTGACACCAGTCATAAGAAATTAGGATCTGGTACTTTCTCAGCTGTTTTCATTGTGAAAGTTTAAAAAATTTTCATGGCCATCATTTTACCTGCTGTTTCGTGGTACAAACACACTCTGTGTTTGTACCACGAAACAGCAGGTACTGATGCTAAACATTTAATAGCAGGATAAGCCTCTGGTTAACCTGATGAAATTACATTAACAACACCACTAGGTTGTAATCACTAAATAATTAAATGAATTTATAAATGTGTTATCTTTTGCCTACATACAGTATATAACAGTAAATGTTGATTGAGATAAACTAATAAGTAATGCCTTGTGGAAATCAGAAGATAAAATAGATCTTTATAATTTAATAAACTATTTAATATAATCGTCCCTGGTTACACCATCAACGAAAGGATGAAGAGCATGCCACAATACATGAAATACATTTTATATTTAACTTGCATTATTGATGTATTAAAAGCTAATGTACCTGGCCCTCATCCTGTGACAGAATACGGCTTTACTAAACCGTGTTAGGGTTTCTTTCTCAAGGACATTCAGGCAGGCAGAGGAAGTGTCATCGAAAAACAAAGCACCCTCCTCTCTGCCTTGAGCAATAAGGACGAAGCACTTCCCCCACCACCTCCTGGCAACCACGGAGCCCGGGAGGGGAGGGGCAGAGAGGAGGGGCTTCGTAATGTCACTATTGGCTGTTTCTGCAAGACCACTAGTAATGTGGGGGGGGGGATGGGACAGATAGTGACTTCTTTAACATTCATCGCACTTCCTGCAGTTCTGTATATCCAATATCTAAGGGGATCGATCTCTCTCTCTCTCTCTCTCTCTTCCCCCCCCTTCCCGACTGCAAAAGCACATATTCTATTAATAGAAATTAAGCATTGCATTAGCTCAGGCAGGTCACATAGTCAAGCCGATGTCAGCTGATGGCTCAGCTGACTGTGACGTGTCGAATCTATAAATGGCATTTAATAAGGCGATCCTTTTAAATACCCACACATTTTCATTAATTTACTGTAGCTGCCTTTTAATATGCATGGCTGCAGACTGCTCCCTTTGCTCATTGTTACATTAATTCGGACTAAATGCAACTTCTGGTGTAATTAGCAGTATTTAATTCAATGAAAGAGAAGAGATTCAATGAAACGGGTGTTATCTGATATTCATTTTATAGACCATAACCATTTCTTAGTTGAAATAAAAACAATTGTAAAAAAAGGAATAAAAATATACATATACAATATATATATATATATATATATATATATATATATATGTTTATATATGTATATATATGTATATATATATACACACTGTATATCGCCTACCTCCCGCTATCAACAAGCTAATTTTGTTTGCCCCCGGCTGCGCATCTCCACATCCTGAACATGAATGATTTGGCTGTGCATTGCACAGGTGATGTGTAATCTTGTCACAAAATGGTGTAGTCATGCCTGGCGTGTACACAAAACCATAGCTACATAAATTTACATTTGACATTTAAGGCACAGGGGTCCACAGGTTTTTTCTGTGAAGGTTGTTTGTAGAACACCTGCTCGAAGAGAAATCAATCAGATGAAATCTATCAGATGAAATTAAAAACATACAGCAACCTGACAGGCTTACTTTGCGTTTAGAGGAGTGCTGTGTCATTGTTTATTGTTTGTTTGTTTATCATTGATTATCTTTACACTGTAGTACATTACAGTACTTGTACCTCCAGAGGGAATTCCTGCTGTAGCATGCTAAGAGGATGTTTGCCCATAAGCTTTAGGTTGAGGCAATAGTTCACCACTTTTAACACCCACACTACAGGAAAACACACTTCTGCTGAGTTTTTTTTTTGTGTGTGTAAAGGATGCTATTTTTCAGCATCTCTTATTGTATTTGTGTAACAGTTATGCTCAACACATGTTGTGCTAAAAACACCAATATACGTGCTTTGTGTGTTTTGTTTAATTTCTCTGTCGTGGGCTCTTGAGGAGTGTTTACGGAGTGGGGTGGCTAGTTTGTTTACTATCTACAGGACATAAAGCACTCACTCTGTAAGACCGTAATGGTGGCCTGAGTGCGGAGCCAGGCCAGGGCAGGGTTTTGCCGAAGGTCATTGCGCTTGGGGTTGTTGCTGGCACGGCACTCATACGTCCCCGAGTCCTCGAGAGTAAGTCGCGTGATGCCCAGAACGCTCACCGCGTTGGTGCCATAGGCCGTATTAATGGACACCCGCCTTTTGCGAGCTCCATCCCAGAGCTGCTTGAAGGAGTCGGCTCGGTTGATTTCGGCATACCACCACTGGATCTCCGGGGTGGGGTTACCAATCACGTCACAGTACAGCTCAAAGGTGTCCCCCGTGAGCTTAACCTCAGACATGGGCGACTTCACAAACCCAGCTGGAGAGGAAAAGTGTGTTGGGGTGGCAGGGAAGGAGAGAAGATGGTTAGAGTGGTAGGGAGGTGTAGGCAGGTGTGGTGAGGCCAGGGGGTGAAGAGGAAAACCAAATAGGAGCAGTTGGAAACAAAATACAGGAGGGTTAAAGGCAAATTAAGAAGCCAAGCCACACAAGCATTGATAGGTGGAAACATTTTTAAATATTAAACAGATAGAATAAGCAAAAGATTGTATGATAAGCAAAGGATTGTATGAATGAGACTCTTGTTTAAATGTCATTGTAACTAGGGCCGCACATCTAATGTCATAGTCAATCATCAGGAAATACACACATTCCTAGTAATCTATGAAATTGCTTTTTTCTTCTGAAAATGCTGGTGGGGTACCGCAACGTAAAAACATTTAAACCCTAAACTTATAAAGCCAGTTATATTATAAGTAGTTGCATTAAATGCAATCCACATAAAGTCTTTGTTAGCTAAAATTAATTATACTAAATACACAATTTCACATGCTAAATAAATCTGGCGTCAAAATACTTGCATCATGAACTGTAATCAAGTTCAAATATTTTCGGGTGTTTTCTTGAGTGTATATATGTATACTTGTGAGATTGCATTAAACATGCAACTACACCCATTTCATATGAAAATAATGCAATATTCCAGTGCTACTAATGTTCTGCATATAATGTCAGTGCTGGATAAGAACACTGCTTGAGCCAATGGGAAGTCATGTGACTAGTCAGAATCAGTGGCTTGGAAATGTTCCCCTTGAGCTTAACGTGTCTCTATGACACCAAGGACATTCTGTATACTAACACTGCTAAAACTGCATATACATATATATTTCACCTGTCTTCTGCTCAGTAAATTGTGCATATTACTACTTGCTAGTGTTTGCTAGGCTTTATTCAATTTATGATGTGAACATTTGTTCACATCATAAATTGAATAAAGCCTAGCTGTTTAATAGCATATAGGCTACTGCTGTCTGTGTTATATAAGCTGATGTTTGCCACTTGTATTTTATTACATGCATTGCATATTAAAAGGTAGACTTGCACCATGTCAAACATAAATACCTAGGCACATAAAAACCTAGGCACATTTCATCCATATCTGCTCTCACCCAGAAATTAGGTCAACCATACAGTCATTCAGGATAAGCTGGACTTAGAGGGCACTGCCTTCCTTTAAAAATGCACTCTGTCCAGGACGATTCAATCACAACAATGTTGTGAGATTAGTTATAGATAACAGACATAAACTCCTAACTGTAATCTGCAACAGTATCAAGATAGAGCACAGAACTGTTTTATTAAATAGGAAACTGTAAACGTTGGAGCCTTTATACTAGTATACTAAAGCTATTCTGTAAGCTATTATTCTATCTGTAAAGCAGAAAATGCACCAATATCCAATACTGCATACACTTCCTAACATCTTTTTGTTATTTAATTTTAACTCAGCTGTACATCAGTGTGCTCACAAATTAAGATGTGGGACAAACCACTGATTTTCTGGCAAAAAGTGGTTGACATAAAGTCAAATGTATAGCGGTATTCCTTTAATAGGCAATGCATCCACAATAACCCCAGAAGTGTGAGTGTCTCACTGTCTTAATGCCTGTGCTACACATCTGTAGTTAGCCCTACAAGCTCTACAAAACCTCACCTAATGACAAATCACCTCAACTGCAGCCTCTTAAGCTTGTCAACTGTAAACTGCTTGTCCTTAAATAATTCACTCAAAAATACAATGAATAAAACTCAGGTCCTGAGTTTAGATCCTGTGGTCTCTTGTGCTTGACTGAATGCTGTGTCCATCTACATCTACTTACAGGCCTTCTCTACAGATCTGTCCTGCTCAACAGTTCATAAGCAGATGGATAATAATACTTGTGACGGACTTTATATAACGAATGTAACAGTTTGATTAAACATTACTCACAGTTTGATTAGGTAATATTCAAAAGTTTGGGTGTGGCTTTTTTATAGTGTTTACAAAGCTTAAACTTTGTTCTGTTTTTATAGCCTGTACAAGTCACTCCAGATCCTCGACAATGGATGGGTGGGGTTTGTATCCTTTGGCCCAATCCAGTTTCTGACTCATACCTTTCGACATTTCTGACTCAAACGAAAATACATAAAATGTTGGGGGAAATCATCTTTTGAAAGATATCCTATAAAGACTAAAAGACTGAAAGGTCTGAGAATAATAAGCCCATAGAATTGCATAGTAATTAGCATTTGTGTGTTTTCACTTGAAACATCTGGTTGCATTAAACTCACCCCACAATCCCAGAGGGTGAATCTGAGGCTCGCTGCCCACACTGTTAGAGAAGTTTCTCTCTGACAGAACATTTACTGCAGCAGTAATAGCAAAGTGGGTGGTTTTCACATTGTACTGTTTGGAACAGTAGTGTTACCCACTATAACAGTAAAGCAGTATCTTTACTATTTTGACTTATTATTTACAATGATTACCAATGTATGTATGTCCAATGTATGTCTGGAGGTTTTCTTCAAACCAAGTAAAAAATAAAGAACATACAAAACAACTAGAAGGACGTGAGCCTTTCACCGTGTTGGAGAAATAATATCATTGTTACCAAATGCACACTGGATATGATCCAGTTCCTTAAGTCATCATCTAGCATGAGAATGTATAGTATGAAGCACTTTAAGTTATATGATATTAGAGAACATCTTTTTCTCTATCTGGATCCAAAATTGACATACTACTGAGACATCTCAATAAGCTTTTATGATGTTATGTCATGTGTCAAAGAGGTCATGTGCATTCAAACCAAATGGTGGTACAGCTGTTGTTGGTAGTGGCTCCTCTCAGCTGAGGGCTGAGAGGAGCTGGTTGTGTGGCAGGCACAGTCACTACACATGCTCTGGTGAGGGAGATGGTTGGAGATCCCCTGAGGTATCTTAGCAGAGCGTGCAGCCTGAGAGTGAGTCAGCTGCCTGCCTTCCATTCCCACAACACAGCAGCTAGTAAAGTAAAACCTTGAGTTTTTACATGCTTGGCAATATTTGCATGTATGCCTGTAGGAGGGGCAATATGGCCCAAATATTCTATCACACTATATATATAGTATCACACTAAAGGTGTATATATCAATATATACATATATACATATATACATATATACTGTATATGTGTATATATGTGTGTGTTTATTTTATTTTTTCCTTAGGAAATGGTTTATAGAGATAGAAAATAACCATCTGGTAATGCCTATTTTTCGCTAATCCAGTGAAATATTGCTTGACAAATGAAAGCTAGGCTACTGTACTTCATTACATTTGGTCCATCTTAAGGTTTGTCTGAATGTTCCAAATAAAAATATATAGGCCTATTTTATCTTTATATTTCATTTATCTGTTTTTATTTCATTTTTTTGAACATACATTTTCTAAAGGGCTCTAAAGAGCTGCGAGAACCAAATCATGTAAAACTATCCTGACCACTGATTCAACTCTACCAGTAGACACATTTCTATTGTACACAGTACATCATCATATCTGCAAACACTACTGCTTTATGTGCATTTATGTATAATGTCTTGACACACACAGTATACAACCTTCCACATCATTTATGGCACATTATAGCAGCGGTACTCATTTCAGCTTTTCAACCTATAGCCCCAAAAGCACTACAATATTATTATTACTGTGATATATACTGTTACCGTCCGTGCTTAAAATTATACCGTGATTAAAATACCGCACAGCCCTAATTATTATTATTATTATTATTACAGCATTATTACAGCCGAGGGGGTAGCACGGGACTGCTCATCTCTCACAAGTGGACCTATAGTGTTCTCCTGTTAAACTCACAATTGTCATCATTTACTGCCCCCCGGGCCAGCTTGCAGACCAACTGTCCTCCTACCTCTCATAACACAACCTCCTGGACCCCCACCAATCTGGGTTCAAGGCTGCTCACTCCACTAAAACCGCTCTTCTCATAGTGACAGAAGCCCTGCACACTGCTAAAGCCTCCTCCCTCTCCTCAGTCCTCAGACCTGTCTATTACCCTTGAGAACACCACAGTGTCCTCCTGTCCAACTGCAAAGAGCCTCTGAGTTGTCCTGGACAATCAACTGTCCTGCGCAGCCAATATTGCTGCAATGAGATGCAAACAGGCTTGCATCTCCGTCGCTACGAGCTGTGCCTAAGAGTCGCGCAGCCCAGTCCAGACTCTTCTCTGTCCTGGCACCGCAATGGTGGAATGACCTCCCTGTCAGAACAGCAGAGTCACAATCCATCTCGGTACCTCGGCTACTGATCATTCTATCTCATACCACTAATCCCATTAACAATACTTATTCTATCCTCCTTTCCTCCCATTAATAAAAATAATAATAAAATCCCTTCTTTCTACTCTGTTAGATCAGCTCTTAGAATATTTAGCACTTTGCAGTTAACAATTATTGACTGTTTGAGGAGTGAATGATAACTTTCGAGTAATGTTCTACAAATGCATAAGTGAAGTAACCTTGTTACATGATTCTGCGCTTATTCTGGGAGAATGTTATCTGCTTGCAAAAACTGGTGGTTAACCAGTGTTGACAAATACTAGTCGCTTTGGATAAAAGCGTCTGCTAAATGCTGTAAATGTAAATGTAAATTACAGCATTACGGCATTACAACAGCATGTCATCAGTAGCTTCTCATATTTGGAGAGACACAAATGCAGAGTCACTGGAAACAACTAAAGAAAATGCCAAAGGCTTATAAACCAGAAATGCATATTAGTCTAAAAGATCGATCCATACATTTCACAGATCAATATTGAATCAGACAAAATTTAAAAAACGATTAATAAATTAAACTACATTTTTGCACACCCCTACTAAATACCATAGCCTAACATAGAGCAAGGAAGAGATGTAATTATAATTTTTTTTAAATAAAGGGATAAAGAAAGAAGATAAAGAATCATTATAGAGAACTTCAGTTAGTGGGAGTTTTCAACCTGATATCAGTTCAGTGGGAGTAATTTTTTGGAAATATTGCTAGATAATAGCAAAGCCTATAACCAGAAGCGACACTGGTGGGGGGCCTTTACCACTAAAATGTCGTTCAGATCCAATGGAGGCAAAGCTATTTAATAAGTTTAAAATTCCATTAAACACTCTAATCCCTTCCCAGTCTTCAACCAGTAAATACTTTTGGATTTTTCTATTTGGAGGCCAAGAAGACAAAATTACAATAAATAACTCACTTGCACCCTGTTTAATCTGGCATTAACATGTGACTTGTATCAAGATACGGATAAGCCTTACAACCTAGCTGTGCTGTGGAACACATTTGTTGTCACCAGTGTTGTCTTTACCTCATTATTACTGTCTATGAATGAATCTATTATACTTATTGACTGCTCTTTAGCTTTATGGCTACAACATAAACAAGAATAACTTTTCTCCACTAGAAAAGCCTACACCTAAAATTTGGTTCACCTTAGGCTTTCGCATCTGTTGATGCTAAATTCTAAGCCTGCATTGTCTTGGCAGTGCAATGCTTCTCTTATCAGTGCAGTGCGTATCAGGTTTCACAGTAGGCCAGCGTGACTCAGTGAAAGAACTAGCGTGAGTCCTATAGCTTCTTTTCCGGTGTCGTTAATGTATCTTTTACCTGGAGTGTAATGCTATATGGACAAGCTATACTGTAGATATACTTGTAAACAAGTAAAATGTGCTCTTGTGCTTCTGTTGTAATTTTGAGTAATATAATTGTAGTCAAATTCTGTGGTACGAGTACAGTACATTTCAGGTACATTTTCTACAAATATCCAATCTTAGCATTTTACTTTTACAGAGCTCCTGAATTTTTCAAAAGCCATTCCTGGATGATCACTGATTGTCACTTCAGTGTGACTGACATAATACATTTAACTTGCATAAAAACTTTACAACAATTGCAACAAATGATTAAACCGTTATTACAAACCAATTGTGAACATGTCGTTTTTTTTGCCTACCCCTTGTTTACAGTATTTATTATTCTAAGTAAAGTCACACCATTGCCATGAGGCAATGTTTGGACTGAATGATATACAACATAATTTGCTGAAAACACCACCAGAATCAATAAGTGACCATCCTCACTTCCAAAAATGAGTTGGTAAATCATATAAAATCTATCAAGATTAAAAGAGGTGATTGAAGACATTTTATTCAGTCAAAATATGCGCGTAATCATACTATTTATTCAGAAATCGGTTGTCTGTATCTGACCGTAGAGCTCTGGAAACAGCAGACCTGAGCATCCTGGAACTCTTTATTACAATATGGCTGTATGCTACAGGACACAGCATTACATTATGTCATGCAGTGCTAAACTAGTAAGAAATGACTGCCTTATACTCCCAGTTTGTGAAGTGTTTCAGCTCTGTGCTATATTGCTAGTCGCCCCAGGAGAGTTTTTTGATTCAGCCTCTGCGACTCAGGGTCTGGCTCAATTTTCTTGAGCGGCCCCCTGATTTTTGGGCCCTTCTGCATAGTCAGAGATTCATGCTCAGTAGGCAGACACCACTATGCTAGGGCATCACCTCATAATGTTTTGGAAGTGTTCTCAGAGATACTACAAATGGGCCAGATGTGCCCTAATCTGGACACTTCACTGACTCCGGTGTTGGCGCATAGCTCCTATATGTTCCAGGTTGGGACTTCTACAGCCCAGGACAGAGCCCCGAGTGTGGACATAGACCCAGCAAAGGTCAGCCATATAGTATGGAGCTCCAGCAGGCTCAGGCCTATATCAGCTGGATGGGGCAAAGCGCTATAGTCAGATATAGGAAACAGATTATAAAGCTTTAGAATAGTTAGAATATTATATGATTATTGTCTTAAATCACCACTTTTTATCTTTATATATCTTTATATGATCTCCCAACTACTTTTTAAAGCAAGCATGGTCACTAATTTATTTTGGTGTTATTATTAGATTATTAATTGTGCAAATTGTGCTGATTATTATTAATCAACTCAGGTATTATATGACACACAATATTCGCAATTAAGGTGACCAGAGCATGTATATTAGATGGAATACGTAGTTAAACCATTAGTGGGTAAGCCCTTAGTGACATAATGTATTAAACCTGTAGCATGGGTGTGACCAATACATTTGATGCCTAAAAGGTGATATACCTTTTAATCATCCATTTTTGTCATTTACCTCATAAATACTAATTAGGTCAATTATACAGATCCCCCAATAAGTATAGTTCACGAAAATTACTTAGTAATTAATACAAACTTAAAAAGTGTATGCATTAAAATGTGAAGCCTATATAGCTCAAATGGGTGGTTTTCTGTATTTGACTCATTAGTATGCACATTTTTGAAAGACTTAGTATTTTGGGGACTCATCAGCTCAACTCATCAGTCAGTCAGTAGTCAGTGATCATCCAGGAATGTATCCTGAAATTTTCAGGTTTCTACCTTTTTTTAAACCAAATTTCTAATATGACATAATATTTTTCATTACACAACAGCTGCTGACATTAATTAACACTGGGACTATTTTCACAGATGATGATAACATGCCCAGCAAAAGGAGGCTGGAATTTATGTAAGGCACATAAGCAGTTCTTCAGGTTAGTCCTGCAGTTACTGCATATTTGCTTACTGTATAAAAAACACAACTATTTAGAGCTTAAATAGTCACAGCCACCCAGCAAGTCCTCAGAGAACTGTGCATGCAGCTGTGCACAAGGCGACTGTCCATTAAGAGTGGATAAGAGTGTGTTCACTTTAACAAAAGGACCTTAAAACCACAGTTCTTAGTACTGTGTCTATAGTAAAAATAGAACGAAAGCAGAAGGGATGGATGCTATTTACATTACCTCCAAATATCTGTTGCAGAATCTAGCCATCGAATGTCAAGAAAGGTTCCAACTCCCTCTGCTTCACGTACGCAGTGATTACACATCTCATCCACACATAATTAAAAATTTCTCCACATCACTACCTTAACTCAGAAATATCACAGAGGAAAATCTAGCCTAGTATCCCCCTTATTCTGAAGAGTGAGGGAGAAATGAAATGCCTTGTTATTTATTTTTTATTTATTTTTGTTATGTTTTAATTAAATATCACCATATAATATAAAGTTAAAATAAATATATTTAAAGTCTGTAAATTATAAATTTAGATTTTTTTACAGGTCTGCAAACCACTACCACATGAAATTGAAGGGTGGCACCAGTCTAACTCCCATTGCCCCCTGGGAATCTGAACAAAGCTGTGTGTGTGGTGTGGGCTGCTGGGAGTGGGCACTACTGAGCAGACCAGAGCATGAGTTTGGAATGCTATGATTAAGGTTCAAACAATAGAGGGCCAATTTTAGTGGTAGTAGTAAACCCTGTGCACACACACACGCACACACACACACACACACACACACACACACACACACACACACACACACACACTTTAGTATAGAGGTGAATAGAGGTACTGTAATACAGAGGTAAGAAGAGACATGTCAAGAAATATCCTCTGTTACATAACTGTAGTGGTACAGTATTTCAGTATTTCAGCCATCTCCCATGGCTCAGCAGTGTAAGTTCTTTGCTTTATAATCTAGATAGACATATTATTCATATTCTACTAGTCCTACACATTCACTATTTCCATTGAATCTCTGCTATAGTGTAAAATGTGCAGATGGAGCACGCTTTTCACAACTGCCTTGTTTTGTTACCAGAATACACATGTAGGCTACCTTACTCACACTTAGTGGGTGCCCAATTAGGCCTATTACAAAGCAATGCTGGGAGGGACTTGAAACAAGCAAATAAAAGCAAAGCACAGACACTTGTATGAATCTAAGCAAAATAAATATGGAGTTAAACTAAAACTGAACTGAAATTAATATAGGACAGCAATTGTGACATAGTAGGCGTGTTTAATGTGTTTAACACAAACTCTTGGGCAGAGCTTCAGACTGTTTGGTGTTGACAGCAGTTAGCAGCGGAAGCAGGTTAGTCCTGTCTAGCTTAGATGCCCTTGCTAGCTACCTGCCGAAAACCGTCTATCAATCTATCAATCAGCTGACTGATGGCGATTCCTGTATGTTCCGTTAAGGGGGTCTCTGCAACAACACGCAGCTTCAGAATGGGTTATAACAAACATAATTCTCGCACAGACATTTAACAACCTTGAGACTATGTCGTTTAATGTTTAATTTTAATTTACTATATTAAATAGGCTACTATAGTAGTCTACGTCTAAATAGTTTCTGGATGTTACTTCCGCGAAGGTTACTGTGCCTGGAGAATGTGTTAATACTCAGATGATCAGTTATGTAAACAGATTTGTCGGGTTATAACTCCGTGATTTAACTGAAAATCTGGCAACATTCATTCTCTAAATCGACTAAAATCCTAAATTTGCAGGTCTTTCTTTACACGGCCAAGACACTATCCTGACATCAAGAATGTCTTGTTTCTTACCGTTCTGAGCTGAGGTGAAATGAAGCATCAAGTTCCCCAAAAGGACTACCAACATCACTGCAATGGGGTGCATTCTTCGGGTTCAATGAGAGGACCAGAGGTCTTGGCAGGACGAATGTGGAAGGATAGACCGTTAGCAGATCACAGTTACTAATCGGATAGACCGGACATAGCACCGAGTTTTGTGAAATGTGCAGCCTGGATGAAAACGGGATGAAATCTGGGGGGGGGGGGGGGGGGGGGGGGGGGGGGGGGGGGGGGGGGGGGGGGGGGGGGGGGGGGG
>JAOEHI010000018.1:6937921-6950061 GCA_025447815.1 Percopsis transmontana | reverse complement strand
CAGACAGGATACACTAGGGAGAGGGAGAATTACAGACACGACAGGAAAACAGGGAGCGCTGCCCGCTCATGACAGTAACCTCATTTTTGGATGTCCTAAAAGGTCATTCTGGGGCATCCAGTCAACCAGTAAGGTGTTGTTGCCCAGTGTGTCTGGCTTGACACCTTTATGCTTCCAGATTACTTTTTGAGGTAGTTTGGCAAAAGCTGCAGCAATCTTCTGTGTTATGTCACCTGGGAGTTCACTGACAAATGTCCCCAGAGACATGATGATGACTCCATGTTCTCCAGAACTCTGAACAAAGTCCTCCAGATTTTGAGGAAGGGGTTTAGCAGGTTTACATTGGAACCCTCCCATATAAATAACATTGGGCATGGTGGGTCGTGGAAACTCAAACACAAAATCAACTCTCATGAGCCACAGATCTGCCCCGAGTAATAAGTGGTTAAATTTGACATCTGGGCCAAAGTACTTATCACAAACAGCTTGATATTGAGGTCTGCTAAAAATGTCATACTGTGCCTGTAGTAATACATATAAAAATATGTTCTTAACTCTCTGTACAAAAGTCATTTTGTCAGAGAGGCTTGACTGAGTCATTGGAATATAAGATAAAGGAGAAGGTGCAAGGGCCAAATGTCCCTCCCCACTATTAACCCAACGCACATTATATATTAGTGGCAACTTGAGATAATATGCCAAGAAAATACCTGCACCCCATCCTGGGTCCGTGAGAACCAAATCATACTCTCTCTCCCTGATGGACTGTATTAATTCTGTTTCAAATATGTTTCTGGCTATTTCACTCTGCATCTTTGAAAATTTTGAAATAACTTGAAATTGCAATGTGAAATAGTTAAACATAGAAAATTTTCCTCTCTCTATATCGATCAGTTTGTTAAGAATTGGTGCTACAAATTACTCATCCAAACTATTAGGTACAGGCACAGTTATTGAGTCATAATATGACGATTCCTCTTTGATGTACCAACTGCTGTTAGTTTTTACTACTGTGATAGAGTGCCCCTGGAAGTGAAGAGCTCTGATTAAGATGTCCATGTTTATCCAGTGGCTACCTTCTAAGGGAACGACCAGTATTTTGCCACCATGACAGGTTGACCAGAGAGAAAACATGAGCGTCACATGAACACAAGCTACTTTCCATAGCTGCCATTCCATCACCTATAGTTAGGAACAAAGAGATATACACTATTATAAATAAGCCTCAGACAGTTATCCAGACAGTTCTCAGACAGCCTCAGAAATATATCCAGTGTCTGAAATTATTTTTTTTTTTTTTATTATTACTAATTATTGTCAAGATCTAAGTGGCCTTTTCCGCCACAGTAAAACATGCAATAAACGTAAAAATAGATAGTTTGTATGAAATACAATGTGCTGATATTGCAACGTAAAGCAGCCTTTAGGTGTGATTGTGATTTAAACAGAAAATCACTAAATTACAAAAATAACTTTTAATTGTATCTATTATTCAAAATAGAAAATAAAATAAATCACATTCAGATTAACTTATTAAAGTTAATACATACATTATTTGTAATCATTATTATTGTATTTGTTAAACATAATCTAAACTACAAGTGAATCATGCCTGCAGTCATGTTGACTGCAGGCATGAAACACAGACTTTAACGGTATGTGTGGGGTATCTGCATAATAGCTAACGTATAAAAGGGGATTTCTACTGGTCTAAATCGTTACAAAATGGTGTCTTATGACAAGCCTCCACTACATACAGTAGTGATGTCACGATACTAAAATGTTGATGTTGGTACCGATACCAAGTAAAGTATCACAATACTTGATACTTAAATGATACTGAAATGATACTAATATTTAATTAAAAGGGGTAATTTGTCAATGTTTTAGTCTTTTATTTTCAACTCTAACATTTTCAATGTACATAGAAATGTAAGCATAAATACAATTATCTGTAAATACACAATACTAAAATACAAATATATAAATGAAAATATTATATTTACATGTAGTTTTGTCAAATTAAATTAATTATTTAATTCCTGGATTCATTCAATTACTATTTGCAATGGGATTTGTTTCACAAAACACACCCGCTGTCGCTCTTTACATTCTTTATAGAGGGTTGGATGGTTGTCACTTTAATGTTTAGCGAGGTTGCTTGTGTTGCCTCTGTAACACCGAATTCTGTGACCGCAGAGGTGCTTCTTATGGGGAACGAAGCAATAACCAGGGGATCTTTCCTGTCGTTACGAGTCCCTCTAATTGTTAGTTTCATAGACTTCTATACCCTAATCCAAAAAACGATTGTTTTTCTAAAACTTAATTTGAATACATTATTTCATGTATAGCCTATATTATTTTTATCTCATCTGGGCATTATAACAATCACAGAGGGGCTCATAACGAGAAGAAAGATCCCACCTGTTATTGCTTCGTTTCCCATAAGAAGCATTCACTGTAAATAAAAATCTGTAATTTCATGAAATTGTACCTGTTTATTTCATGTATTTTTGAAATACATGAAAATATGAATAAAATTACAAAGATAGACTGTGAATTTCTTTGTGTGATGTAAAATAACATGTAAAACCTGTAGCTGTGAATAACCATAACATTTCCGTTTTTTAAAAAGGAAATTGGGGTACATTTCACTTAAAGAAAACTTACAAGTATACTTGCAGTATAAAAACTATTAAACTAGTAGTTTAATAAGAGTATACTGTAGCATGTTGGAGGTGGATTAGCGGGATTACCTAGCATGCCTCAGGGCATAGACTGTTGCTTAGCCCTAATTCGTTATTGTTTATGAAGTATGAAGTGTACTTTCATGAAAGTGTACTTTCATGAAATAAAAAGTGGGTTAGAAGTATTAAAATAGTAGTATACCTACCTATAAAACTACCTACCTAGAAAACTCAACTAATAACGGCACTCTTATGCAATTTTAAGCCTGATTATTTGTATTATAGCAGTATTCGACCATATTTATAGGTAATTTCATTGTTTTTACAGGTGTAAATATCATTCATTAAACATTTAAAATCCGAAGAATTACAAAAGATTTAATGTAAAATTAAAGCTACAAACTGTATTTGTATTATGGAAAATTACTGTATTTTTATGAGATAGTTATTTACCGTTATTTCACAGTATTTTTTGGCACCCCAGCTGCTGGAATATTACCGTTTTTATAGTTTTTTTACAGTGTTGGCAATAACTATCATGTGCAACAGCAGCCTCTCAGTCATAGAATTCCGTGTTATGCCTGAACCAAGTCGGTGAACTCATGTGTCAGCATGTTTATTAGGAATAACCTTTACAAGGAGGGCGATCAGGATATTGATCAGAATAACAGGCGTTATTGATCAGGGTAATGCACAATGTTACAATTTTCCGTCCCATGAATAATGTAATGTATTCAAATTGAGTTTTTACAAACAATCGTTTTTTGATTACAGCAGTCAATGAAACTAACAATTAGAGGGACTCGTAATTGCAATAACAATCAGCGTTTGAATGCGCAACAGCGACATCTGCGGTCACAGAATACGACGGTCACAGAACTTGGGGTTACACCGGCAGCACAGAGCACAACGTAGCAGCAGAGCAGAGGCGTGACGTCACACGCAACTCCGCTTGTCTTAAAGGCACAGATATGGCAAGCCCTTTTAACATTTAAAAGCTAAGTTTGACTATCCGGAATTAACATTGTAGATATCAACAACGTCTTTCTGAATAGTCTACATTACATTTTGGATAGTTGGAATTGTCATTCAAGATATCTGTAACATAATTATGTCGAAACGACAGATATCTGCAATGACGTAATTGAAAACGACATTCCACTCATCACACATCTTAAATCACAATTGCAGATATCTGTAATTCAGTTTTGCCTATAACGTTGGGCAGAATGAAAGTTAAAGATATCTCGAACGTCATTATGACTAGTGCAAATTATTGTGCATGACGTTGCTCTATTTTAGATATCCATAAATACGTAATTTCCCCTCCCCGCCATACTCAAAGAAGAAGTGGGTTTATTTAATTCCGGATAGTCAAACTTAGCTTTTAAATGTTAAAAGGGCTTTCCATAGTGGGTTGTCTTGCACGGGCTGCAGCATTTAAAAGACGATTAAAAATCCTTCGCTCTCTGGCTGCTCCGGCATGGTGCTCATTACATGTTAAGAGCGTGCTATGTGATTTGATGATTTGAACAACAACAACAACAACACTCTGCTCCCGCCTAAAGTCGGATGCGGGCCTAATTTGCATACAGATATCTGCAAAGTCATTCTGCCTAGTCAAAACTCTAATTAAAGATATCTGTAATTACATTTTGACTAGGCAGAATGAAAGTTACAGATATCTCAAATTTCAGATATCTCTAATCAAAATTCATTTCAAGATATCTATAACTTGATAATAGATATCTACAATTAAATTATGACTATCCCTAACTCCAGTTTAAAATATCTACAACGTCAATTTGACTAGTCATAATTCCAGTTACCTGATATCTACAACGTCATTTTGCCTAGTCAAAACTTAATTTAAGATATCTGAAAAGGAACATGTAGATATCTTGAATTAAGGTGAATTAAAGATATCTTGAACTGGAGTTATGACTAGTCAGAATCAAATTGTAGATATCTCAAACTGGAATTACAGACATCTACAATTCAGTTGCAGATATCCATAATTCACATAGTGGATATCCGCAACTGAATTGTAGATATCTGTAATGACAAACCCCATACAAATGAATGACGTCATTTGTCCTAGGAAGAATGTCTTTGTGGATATCTGAAATGACAAATATGGATAGGAAGAATGTAGTTGCGGATATCTTAAATGTTCTTTTTGACTAGGCAAAACTGAAGTACAGATATCTGCAACACATATCCAGTCTAGCTGTTAAATGTTAAAACGGCTTGCCATACTACTCTGCTTATTCCCACCAACTGCATCACTACACACTCAGTTTTTGCACATGCACAGTCAACGTGCAGGCAAAGCATACGAGACGCGTGGTCACAAAATTTTGGCTATGCGCGCGGCAAGCGAGGACCGTGTACACGGAAGTCTGCCACGGCCTTCAACGTTGGCAAACCTTGACACCACAGCAAACACAAGTGTCAAAAGTGTTAGGAAGGCCAGCTCTTTGGTTGTACTAGAACGGGGCAGTCTGGAGGCCGTGGTAGAGAGGAAACGAGGAACAAACCAATAACTTCTTGAAAAACTCCTCATATCCCCTCTACGATGAGCTGTGTCAGATGGGGAGCACTTTCAACCATCGAATCCCACCAACATACAATACGGAGTGTTTCAGGCTGTCCTTTGTGCCACCTCCATCAGACTGCAAAACATCCCCTGAGTTGATATTGAGCAAGGACCGCCCTCCTTTTAGCTGTTAATAATCCTTGCTGCTTGGTGCGAATTTGTTTTGAATCCTCTTGTACCTCTCTTGTTGTGACCAGTCCATTTCTTCTACTGCAACAGCCCCACCCAGATCTATGAAGTGTTTAAAGTGTTATCTTATCTTATCTTAGTTTCTGGTCCATAAATGATGGATTATTTTATAAAGAATGTTGACAGGAAGACTTTATATTATGGTAAAGAAAGCTACAAAGTCAAGGTTTTAAAACAAATTCATTACTACTTTAACGTGAATGACAGCTGATGCACAATGGGTCTTTCTCCGAGCACCAGGCCATAGCCCTCCATATGCAAAAAGCCATGAGAGAAAGAGGAACTTTAGTGGGCTTATGATCAAAGATAACTTTAATTATTTTCTACAGTATAGGCAATTACAGTGTCTCTACCTGTAATCTACAGGATATTTACATGTCTACAACAATGTGGAGCTACGCCTTTCTGAACCCAATGTGTCATGTTAAAGGGGAAAAGCTGTGTGTAAGCTATTTATTGACCGGAGGGGGCAGAGCAGAGAAAAGACATTTGGAAATTCCCTGCTAAAAATAGGATGTAAAATAGTCTCGCATAATGATACTAGAGCACTACCGCTTTTAATTTGAACAAGGAAATATAGTCATGCTATGTCTGGATTGATATAAGTAGCCTATGTATGCATACGTGCTTTACCACTGAATGTAGACAAACTGATTTGAACTGATTTGAACTGATTTGTACATCCCTGTTTAGGGTTGATTGAGGGTATTTTCCATGGGTGAAGACATGGGAATCTCATGCTACATCACAGACGTGTTAATATTCCAGTTGCTATCACAGCTTTCTATACCTGAAAAATAACAGCACATTTGTTTTGTATAATGTAAGCAACCAAGTCTCCATTTTGTGTGGCATCTTGTTTCCCAAACCTTCTGGAAAGAAAGTGAATGAATTATACAAAAGTGACACACCGAATTAATAAATATTCAAGGCTGGCATAAGGATTTAAATGTATTCATATAATAATAAAGTCATTATACAACAGAATTAGAGCATGGCTACATTACAATTAGGTAATTTAGGAGACACTTCCAAAGCATGGCTTGGCTTTTAATCTAAAGATTAGTCATGGTAAGCCAGGCACATTTAGGATCAAACCTAGGCTGGGAGTCTACCACCCTAACAACTAGCCTATCCTGCCTCCGTTTGTTCTTTTACATTCTTTATACCTGTTTTTTCGTTTGTTTTATAATTTTTTACATTCTACAAAACAGTATTTAAAGCTGTGTATGATATATTTTTATGAAAAATATATTATCTTTTAATTGTTATTAGAATTGGGACTTACCAAGTCCCAGTAAAACACACAGCTTAACATGAGACCCATTAGATTTGCTGATACAATTGTACAAAAAACCCAGAATGTGCTGCTTTCTGCTTTTCCACCATGGAAGAAGTAGGCTAGTTACCTTCTCATTTCTGAAGAATCAGCAGGAAAGAAATGTACTTGTCAAATGTGAAAGTCAAAAGAATATGACAGCTTTCAAACAGACAGAGTGCAGTTGCGCTGTGACCAGATAGCACTGCCAATGTACCAAATCATCCCTTTTCATAGTATCAGAGAACAAGGCATTTAACTGTTAAAAAAAAAAAAAAAAAAGCACAACATGGTATAATCATTGACAACTCAAATATCAACGAGGAGAGTGGCAGCAAATGGACATTTTTCTCACTCTATTTGCAAATTTTCTTTGCTAATTGACTTTGTACACTGATGAAAGAATTACATTGCATCCACGTTAGATGGTGGAAACAGCAGAAAATGAATATGGCTACATTAGGATGAGTCAACAGTCATATCGGTAATAAGGTAATTACAACTACATTTGTGAAAAAAAGGACCTTATTGTGCCAAGCTATTTCAGAATTTCGGAAAGAACACGACTAAGTAACAAAGGACACGATGACATGCTATTTTTTTTGGTTTATCTGTCTCTATCAACAACATCCCCCCAGTTCTTAATAGCAGCTGTCACAGCTGCAAGTGGAAAGTTAAGACTTGCAATATCCGCTTTCTGAAAATGAAAAAGGGGAAGAGGAAGATGTGTTTCTTGGGGGTAGGGTGGCTGTCCTATTTGTCAATTAAAAGGTGACAACCTTGACGGGAAACGAAGCAACTAAAAATACATGATACACATGTGTACATTATATTGTGATTATATATTGTGAAAAGTGCTTTGTTTTAAAAATAGAAAGCTTTGGGAGGATTGCTTGGTCAAAGACGATAATAAACTAAATCAAGTCTGATAAAATGTTTTTTTTTTTAATCTAAAAAACGGTTACCGGTTGACACTTCTGCTACTACTGCTGGCATGTCACACTTCCACAACAAGGCCTACTTCACAGTAGACCAAAAGTTATGTAGCTTGAGGCCATTGGGACAGCCTCCACTTTGGCTCAGTCATCCATGACAGTTGAGGGGAGATACTGTAAGACAACACACCAGAGATGACACATAAGTTAGAATACATGTCAAAGACATCTCATGTGTTTTTTTTTTTTTTGATTGGTTATTTATAGGAATTGGCTCGGCAGTCGTGTTAAAAGGCTGAGGGCATGCCGACCCCCACTTTGACAACCACTTCACAAGAATTGTATGTATGTATACTAAACTTCTGAGCAGGGCTGTGTTGCATTGTTAGTGAGAAAGAACATTCAATAAATGATTAATATTACATTAATGAGGATAAAGATTCAATAAATGATTAATATTACATTAATGAGGAAAAAGTTGTTACAGTACGTTACCCTCCCTTTGTGGAGACTACTTTTTGGTCCTCTCCGTTGTCTCTACTTTGCTTTTGAAGTTCTTTTCTTGCTGAATATCTGAGAAGGTGAAGGATCTCTTATTTGTCATTCATTAATTCTACAAACACCATTTTCTCCTGGGAGAAGAGACTACATGGGGGAGGCAGTATTAGTAAGTAGGCTTTTAGCCTAGTAGGTAGCAAGATAACCATGTCCCTAGGTGTACCTGCTCCATGCTCTTTATGACTGTAACCCTTTCATGCCTCTCAACACATGTAGTTACTGTAAACCCTATCTACTCCTAAATACTTGTACTTACTGTAACCTCTACCTGCTCCTAAATGACTGTAATGACAGACAGTTGTTTGAGATAAATTGGCTGTTTAGACCTCTTGGACCGCTGTCCCACAATTTCACGTCTTTTGGGCAGGACACCTTCTTTAGGATTGGCTTTAAGATTTGTGACATCACAAACCTTTACAGCAATTACAGCATAGCCTGCCTTGATCCTGGGAAGCGGTCTAATCAGACAGTAATCTCGAACACCTGTCGTTACAGTCCTTCCTAAAACATTAAATGTACTTGTATGGTTGTGTCACCCTACCAGTGTCCCACTCTCTGTCAGAATCTGTGGAGGATGACCTCTTCCTCTTGGAACCTAAGATGCTCTCTGACCCAGAGAAAGTCCTGTCATTATCCCGGGCCTCTGATTTGTTTTCTGTATCCGCTGTTGTCATTAGCTGATAATGGGAAACAGATATCATAGGAAGCCATTCAAGTAAAGCAGGTTTTATGTTACATTGTCAAACTTTCCAGTTTATTGTATTTATACAAAATGAAGGTAAGTAAGTGGAAAGTGATCACTACCAAACCAAACTCTCATGTGTAATATGTACAGTACATACGGGCTGCATGTAGGCAACTGGGGACTCTGTTTAGGTCTGGACTAACCACTGATCATTAAGGGAAAACCTTTGTTCTGTTTAATGCAATTGTCCTGTAAGTGTCACACCTTATCAGTGGCCGGTTCTTTAGATAAATCTAATACGTACGAAGAAGAAGTTCATAAGAATATTCTTATATATATTCCCATGTTTTCCAACTGTAGCAATAGTTTCATGACCAAAATCGAATCCAAGTATAGAGTTCTGAGGTTCTACGCTGTAGAAACTACAATACGAACAAACGGAGGAACAAAAGCCACACAAAATATTCAAGTTCTCAAAATAACCCAGTGTTAAGGTTTTTGCGAGCAAACCCAAAGGCAAGGAAGCAAGGAGACAAGGAGGCAGAGGTGCGGTCAGACAAGATTTTTACTGTGGGCAGAATTGAGGTCCAGGTACAGACAGGGTTCAGTAACGTGTAAACAATCGAAAAGGCAAAGGCACAAGAGGGAATAGGCTAGGATCAGGAACAGAGGCAGGCAAAGGAATCGGCAACTAGGAAAACATTAAGCAGTACAACACACAACTAGGAGCTACACCATGCAAGAAACGAACAGGAGCACAGGGTTTAAAGTCACAGGGACACAGGCCAAAACAATCATCAAATCAACTCACAAAGCAACGAGGGAGACAGAAAACCAGGAACGAAACAAAACATGGAACACAGGGAAAACGCGGACTGGACTAAATGGACGTGGAACTGTACCGAGCATTTCTCGAGCCTTTACACACAGTAGTAGGCCCTACTTTGTAATCTCTGGTTAATTCGACACAATTGTGAATACAAACGTAATTTGAGAAAACTGTACTCATAGAGACACGATCAGTTTTGTAGACACACGTAGGAAAGACAGAAGTCAATATGATCAGTAGGCCTATGTGTGTATCCAATATTTAGTTAAGCAAGTCCAGGGTTTAACAGAAGTTCAGAACTGCTTTAACATACATACTATAAAAAAGCATCACGTAAAGAAACATTTATTATAACTAAGAAAAAATTAATAGACCAATGAGATTACCTTGCCGTTTGAGGAAGGGGGAACTTTCATTAGGGTAGAATTTATATTCTCCAGCTGCACCACTGGTAGAGATCATATTGAAATATGTAACTATGAGTTACCTGTCCACTTAGCCACTAAAAAATAAATATTTAATTTCAAAGGGACACATATTCCGTACTGTACCTGGCCGCAGTGAGATAGTTAGGACAGGGACTTTTTTCCCATTGGATTGCTCTGCTTTCCCGTTTGTCTCCCAACTTTGTGACCGCTCCTCGTCCTTTAATTGGATGGACATAAGACCCCCATGAAAATTTACTTAACGAAGTGCAAAAATGTAAAAGCCAGATCCAGAGAACAAAAATACCAGCAAGGTATTTCATCGAACCATGGTATAAATCAGCTAATTACAATATTGTTTTTGAAGATTAATGTTCATTAAAGGTATTGTGTATGTAAGTACCACAAATATTCTATGATTTACAAATGTGTTTTGCTTTTAAGTCACAAGTAAGGAATTTTGTGTTTGTGGATAGCAAAACGCATTTGTAAATAGTAGAATATTTGTGGATAATGGTACTTTCATTTACAAATAATTTTGAGACAATTTACTCTCAGAAAAGGAGTGTCTCTTAACAAAAGAATAATTCAGCTTTTGTTAAACCCTCGCTTTATAAACCCTGTGGCTTCCCTACCTCAATATATGAAGTCATCCCATTATTATTTTTGCGTCAGGTTAGGCAAAAATAATAATGGACCAGAACCAGATCAATATCTGACATTGACTTCCATTGTTTCTCAAAAACACATTTCTAACGAGTCTACAAAGCAAATAATGTTTAATTTGAGATACATTTACATTTTGTATTAAAAATAATAAAAAATCAAATATACTGTAAATTAGATTCTACAACAATAAACGTACACATATAGTACTACCAGTAGAGATGGTGATCAGCTTTGTAGAGGTTAATTCATAGCAAACCTCAGTGGCAGGACATAATATTGAGGTGCAGTACTGGAAAGGAGCTACAGAGTAAACGTTCAATTCCATTTTAATAAGTAAAATTAGGCTGAATCATTTAACCTCAATCAAAAAAATGCAGATTTGTTTGCTATAACATTGGAGTTAATTTACCTTGTGCTTAACATCGCCAGAAATTGCATCCTGCTGTTGATTGGACGGGTCTGCAGACATGACCGAGGGAGGAAATGAAGGGGAGGCTGATGAAGAACGTCCAAGAATGTGCAATGGAGGGTTCGTCCTCGAACCGCTGACAGAGCTCTGCCCTTCATTATCATTCTTCGCCGATTGGCTGAATGAAATTTTAGGCTGCCCTCGATCTGATAGGTCCAGAGGGCTGTCATTTTCCTCTCGGAGTCCCTCCCCAAACACCCTGGTGGACACCCTGGTTAGCTCCTGGGCCTTTCCACTTGGGCCCTGCTCCGACAGTCTTCTTGCCCTGAATGCAGTGGGCTGCTCTTTAGGTTGGCTTGGATTTGATTTGGGCCAGTGCTGCCCGAAAACCGTCCGCTTGACTGGAGAGTTCTGGTTGGCATTGATCAGGTTGGAGAAGGGTGGGGGGTTGGGTTTGGGCTTGGGCTGAACCACTAGACCGCCCCCCGCAGATGCAGTGAGGGTGACCCATTCGCTGGCTTCAGACAGGGGCCAGGTGAGGGAAAGAGTGCCACTCTTGATTGGGCGGGGACGGTAGAGCACAGGGGTGTGGAGCAAATGCTTCCTGGGGTTCAGTTCTCCACTGGAGGCAAACACCGACGATGGCACAGAGGAGATGTTTTTCAGGAGGAGATGAGGTGAAGGGATAGAAGAGATTGCCTGATATGCCCCCTCAGTACTCCCAGTTCTAAAAGGAAAGACAGGTTTTGAAATACAGTATATGTCACGTTGGTGTATGGGAGCGGTGACCCAAACGCAGGACAGAGCACGGGAGGCAGGCAGTGGTGTACAGGGTTT